>PVJN01018088.1:0-39570 GCA_004026805.1 Lasiurus borealis
TCACTCATTGGTGGATAATAAAGAACATTATAAACTGATGAACAAAAGGATAGATACAGAGGCAGTAAAGCTTCAAACAGACTGTGAAATTACAGCAGGAAGATTAAAGTTAGGTGAGGTAGATAAGAGATCAATCAAAGGACTTGTATGCATGCATATAAGCATAACCAATGAACATAGACACTGGGGGGGGGGGGTTGGGGTATGCCTGGGAGGGAGGGGAGGCATGGGGAGACATGTATAAAAAAAATTAATAAAAAAAAATTAAAAAGAAAAGGAGCCAATGCACCAAGTGTTGTTGGGTCTCCCTGAGCTACGAAAACAACTCTTATGAGTCAACCTCTTGCAAAAAAGCACCCGCTGCTTTGGGGGGCTGCTGGGAGCTGGGTTTGTAGTCACCCTGCTACCAAGGATCCCCCCCGCCTTGCAAGTTGGTTGCCATTCCCAGTCCCTTTACCCAGAGTTCCCGCCCCTCCACCCCCCCCCCCCCCCCCCCCCCCCCCCCCCCCCACCCGCTCCACCTGCGTCCCACATTCCTATGACGTCATGGCTTTCCCTAGCCTACCAGCGCGACCGCGCATGTGCGCCTTCTTCCTTTACCGTCTGGGCCTCCACCGCTGCGCGTGGCGACTGAGCCTGCGCGGGAGCAGCGGGCGAGCCGGCTTGTTGCGTTGCGGCTCCGGGTTCGGCAGCGGCGGCGGCGGCGGCGCCGTGGGCTTCGCGTCGGGTAGGAGTTGGGTGGGCGGTGCAGGCCGGGCCGGGAGGCTGGGCCAGGGCGGGCCACGTTGCGTCCAGCGAAGCTCACACCGGCAGTGTGTGTGCTTGTTTCGGGGCCAAACGCTTTTCGGTCCCGCCGGCCCCCGGGTCCGCAGGTGGGGCGCACGGACCCACCCCTTTGGTGACGGCGCTTGGAGCAGCGGGACGCGGGGCTCTCGGACCGGCCCCCAGCACTGCCCCGGGACGCGCGGCGAGGGGACTAGGATCCCCCCGCGTCTGCCTCCCCCGAACCGTGTTGGCGGCTGGAATCGCATACATACATGCTGATGCCGAGGACACCCCTACCCCTACCCCTACCCAACGGGGACCCTCGGGCTCAGCGAGGAGCGGGGGGTGTCCAGGGCCGGGACTGATTGCATCCGCGATCCACCCCCGGGGGTTTTGTTGGGAGCAGGGGAGGGGTGCGGACCGGTGCAGACGGAAGCAGAGAAAGCGGGCTTGGAGGGCATTAACCTTGTTTCTCACCCGTTGACTTGCATTAACTTGCTCGCACCCACAGGCTTCTGGCTCTCGCTCCCCACTCATTTCTTGCCGCTGAGGTCCTCCCCGCGTGTCAGCAAGCGCCCGTGGGAGGGAACCCTTGGCCTCCCCTAGGGAGACGCCTCCCCTGGTCCGGGATTTTGCAGAAAAGGAGCTTCCGCGGGACCAGCCGCTTTCTCCCCCGTCAAACAGCATCGAAGCATCTCCCCTAGTCACACACTGGCTGGTGCAGGGGTTCTCAACCTGTGGGGTCGCGACCCCTTTAGGGGTCGCTTAAGACCATCGGAAAACACAGGTGTTTACATTATAATTCATAACATTAGCAAAATTACAGTTATGAAGTATGGTTGAGGGCCACCACAGCATGAGGAACTGGATTAAAGGTTGAGAACCACTGGGCTAGTGTGTGTTTTGTTGTGTCTCCTGGACAATCTAGGCAGCCACTGCGGAAGGGATGAGTCATTGTGCACTCATTACTTTATACTCGTTCTCTCGAAACCTTTGCTACTTGTCCACAAGTGAAGTGTCCCTCTTCTTATCTGCCTAGTGTTTTTAGTACTGTACTTGTCTTTTAAATATTGCTGGGATCGGGGATTTGCTAAATGCTGGGTACTGTGTGAAGCACCTTAAGGAAATTATCGGAGTGCCATGATCACCTTAATTGCTGCAGTTATTCACCCCGTCTTACACTGAAAGGAAACTGAATCGGAGAGAAATTGAGGAGTTGCCCCATGTCACACAGCCAGTAAGTGCTGGAGTCCACGGTTGAATTCATTTATTGGACTCCAGAGCCCGAGTGAGCCCTAGCCATAAACCTTGTTTTATTTTTTTTTTTTCAAAAACTGAAAACTTAAGCTAAAAGAACCCCAGAATCTGGGAAATAAAACTAGAGTGCAGGTAAAAAGCAGTGGAAATCCCAAGATTGTATCAAAATACAATTTGAATGAGTAAAAATATGTGTCTATTCATTTTATACTAATTTTGGAATTCTTGTTATCTATATGGCAGACTTATGTGTGTGCGTGTCTTTTCAAGATTAGTATAAAATAATTTGAGTCTTTGCCTGCGACTTGTTGAGGGAAACTGACTTTGAGACCATAGAGAATCAACAGATCTATTGAAAACTGTATATTAATACTTGAATATTTAAAGAAGTATTTTAATTTTAACATACATTATATAAACTATAAAAATAACATTATATACCAAAATATACTGCCTCGAGGGAGCATGTTTTGAGAGGTAGGGCAGTTAACATAACCAGGTGGTGCATTCAGTTATGCAAATGAGACACCATGAGGGGAAGCAGCTAGTATATTCAAAGATAAAAGAATGTAGTTTTTTGAGTTTATCTCTTGATCTAACTACCTCAGTAGAAGTGGAATTTTCTTTGTCAGGAATTAGACTGAAAAATATGGCTTTTTCCCCTAGAGGCCAGTAAATGGCTGTTGCGTATCTTTCCCGGTGCAGTCATAGTTGTTGAATATTTTTAACCTGAGTGCCTCCAGCCATGTGTGTGTGTGTGTGTGTGTGTGTGTGTGTGTGTGTGATTTTAGTAATTCATTAAACAAACAGACCTATGTCTTGCCAATCACTAGTGGCACAAATTGTAACATGATTTCTGATACTAGAGACTGATAGTTTAGTAGTAAGTGTGGTATAGCAGTTAGTCATTCATTTCTTGTGGTGGATAATGTAGCCTAGTAGTACTCATAAGGTATTTGATGGATTTTGTTGGCAGAAGTGGGGAATGTTGTGATCTCTGTTCTATAGCAGTTTATCCCATTCCCTGTGTGACACTGCTCTGGGCTCTCTGGGCTATCTGGAATGGGCCAGGAGGTGTATGAAACCATGAGATAAAAACAGAAGTCTATATTTCTGGAGCACATATTTTTACTTAACGGCTCTTTGAAAAGTGAGTTTATATAGTTTAAATCATAGATCTGATACCTTATAGATTCTAATAGAACTTGCATGGATATTAAAAATGCAGAAAAAAGATTTCACACTTGTCATGACTGCTTTAGGAAATATTCTAGACCTGAGCACAAAAAGATCCTTTCTAACTTTATTATTATTTCCTTTCTAACTTTAGAAGATACTTCAGTGAAAAGCTCTCTATCATGAGACACTGTTGTTTTTATTTTTGTTAAAGCACTTAGCATTTTATAATTAGTTCCCATTTGTCCCTTTGTCTTTACAGGGTGTATGCTCACTTAAGGCAATTCTATACTGTATTGCACATAGCACTGTGCTTTGTTCATATGCAGGCAGTGAATTGGTGGGTGGGTGGGTATAACTGGCAGGGAATATGAACAGAAAAAAGTGTACTAATGTGTACTAATGAATTCAAGTTTATAAAAATGTAAGTAACTATGTTAAAATAGAGAACTAAAAAAAACAGGTCAAGCGAAGTTTTCATGGGGAGGGTATTTTGAGTTGGGTTTTGAATTCCAGAGTGATTAGGCATACCTAGCAGTGAAGGAGGGGAAGTAAACTTAGCCATGGGCTTTGCTTGTCTGAAAGAAGATATCTTTTTTTTTCCCCTCCTCCTCCTCCTCCTCCTCCTCCTCCTTCTCCTCCTCCTTCTTCTCCTTCTCTTCCTCCTCCTCCTCCTCTTCTTCTTCTCCTTCTTCTGCTTTGCTTGTCTGAAAAAGATATCTTTTCCTCCTCCTCCTCCTCCTTTGTGTGTGTGTGTGTGTGTGTGTGTGTGAAGAGTTCTGTCCTTATGTAGAAGCTCAAACTTCCTACAAAGCCAAATTTCACTCAGTGACCTAATGATTTGTTGAAAATATATGTTTTAAGAAGTTTATTTCTGGTATTGGGTTTGACAGAAAAAGAAGAGAGAGATAAGACTCTCAGAAATATATTGAATTGAACCTTATTATTATCATTATTAGCAATCATCTTTTGCATTATGTGCTAAATAAAGAATGGAATAATTTCAACAGAAGCTGTAATTAAGGAGTAAGAAAATTAAAAGAATTAAATTTAGCATTGTAAATTACAGAGAAGGGGACTACTGATACTTTTGGTAATAAACACTAAATAGAATTAAGATAAAATGGTTGTTATTAAATATAGAGATTAAAAATACCTTATTATCAGTATTTATAGCATTGATCTATTTTGACTTGCCAAACATTATGAACCAGGTGTCTCTTTAAAGACTTTACATTAATTATTTAGTTGAATTTTATATTTTACTTAAAACTACTCTCTTTCTGTTTTTCTAGTTGAACCAGAGGAGTCACCCATCGCTTCTATGGCTGCCTCACAAACTTCACAAACTGTTGCATCTCACGTTCCTTTTGCAGATTTATGTTCAACATTAGAACGAATACAGAGAAGTAAAGGACGTGCAGATAAAATCAGACACTTCACAGAATTTTTAGATTCTTGGAGAAAATTTCATGATGCCCTTCATAAGAACCAGAAAGATGTCACAGACTCTTTTTATCCTGCAATGAGACTTATTCTCCCTCAGCTAGAAAGAGAGAGAATGGCCTATGGAATCAAAGAAACAATGCTTGCTAAGCTTTATATTGAATTGCTCAATTTACCTAAAGATGGAAAAGATGCTCTTAAACTTTTAAATTACAGGACACCTACTGGAACTCGTGGAGATGCTGGAGACTTTGCCATGATTGCATACTTTGTATTGAAGCCAAGATGTTTACAGAAAGGAAGTTTAACCATAAAGCAAGTAAATGACATTTTGGACTCAATTGCCACCAATAACTCTGCCAAAAGAAAGGACCTCATAAAGAAGAGTCTTCTTCAGCTAATAACTCAGAGTTCGGCACTTGAACAGAAGTGGCTAATACGAATGATTGTGAAGGACTTAAAGCTAGGTTTTAGTCAGCAAACTGTATTTTCTGTTTTTCATAGTGATGCTGCCGAGTTGCATAATGTCACCACAGATCTGGAAAAAGTCTGTAGGCAACTGCATGACCCTTCTGTAGGGCTCAGTGATATCTCTATCACTTTATTCTCTCCCTTTAAACCAATGCTCGCTGCAATAGCAGATATTGAGCGAATTGAGAAGGACATGAAAAACCAAAGTTTCTATATTGAAACCAAGCTGGATGGCGAGCGTATGCAAATGCACAAAGATGGGGATGTATATGCATATTTCTCCCGAAATGGATATAATTATACAGAACAGTTTGGTGCTTCTCCACAGGAAGGTTCTCTTACACCGTTCATTCATAATGCATTCAGAACAGATATTCAGAATTGTATCCTTGATGGTGAGATGATGGCCTACAATCCTAATACGCAAACTTTTATGCAAAAGGGGAATAAGTTTGATATTAAAAGAATGGTAGAAGATTCTGATCTGCAAACTTGTTACTGTGTTTTTGATGTATTGATGGTCAATAACAAAAAGCTAGGACATGAAACCCTGAGAAAGAGATACGAAATTCTTAGTAGTATTTTTACCCCAGTACCTGGCAGAATACAAATAGTGGAAAAAACACAAGCTCATACTAATAAAGAAGTAATTGATGCTCTGAATGAAGCAATAGATAAGAGAGAAGAGGGAATCATGATAAAACACCCTCTATCTATTTATAAGCCAGACAAAAGAGGTGAAGGATGGTTAAAAATTAAACCAGAGTACGTAAATGGCCTCATGGATGAACTGGACATCATAATTGTTGGCGGCTATTGGGGCAAAGGTTCACGGGGTGGAATGATGTCTCATTTTTTGTGTGCTGTCGCAGAGAAGCGTGCTTCTGGTGAAAAACCGTCAGTGTTTCATACTCTCTGTCGTATTGGCTCAGGTTACACCATGAAAGAACTGTATGATCTGGGCTTGAAACTGGCCAAGCATTGGAAGCCTTTTCATAGAAAAGCTCCACCGAGTAGCATTTTATGTGGAACAGAGAAGCCGGAAGTGTACATTGAGCCTTGTAATTCTGTCATCGTTCAGGTTAAAGCATCAGAGATTGTTCCCAGCGACATGTATAAGGCTGGCTGCACTTTGCGTTTCCCACGAATTGAAAAGATCAGGGAAGACAAAGAGTGGCATGAGTGCATGACCCTGGGTGACCTAGAACAGCTTCGAGGGAAAGCATCTGGAAAGCTTGCGTCTAAACACCTTTATGTCGGTGGCGATGACGAACCCCACGTAAAAAAGCGGAAAGCTGCCCCCAAAATTAAGAAAGTTATTGGAATTATTGAGCACTTAAAAGCACCTAACCTTTCTAATGTAAACAAAGTTTCCAATATATTTGAAGATGTGGAGTTCTGTGTTATGAGTGGAATAAATGGCCATCCAAAGCCCGACCTGGAGAACAGAATTGCAGAATTTGGTGGTTACATCGTACAAAACCCAGGCCCGGACACATACTGCATTATTGCAGGGTCTGAGAACATAAGAGTGAAAAATATAATTTCTTCAAATAAGCATGATGTTGTCAAGCCTGAGTGGCTGTTAGAATGTTTTAAGACCAAAAGCTGTGTGCCATGGCAGCCTCACTTTATGATTCACATGTGCCCGTCAACAAAAGAACATTTTGCCCGTGAATATGATAGGTATGGCGATAGTTATTTTGTTGATACAGATTTGAACCAACTGAAGGAAGTATTCTCAGGAATTAAAGATTACAGTGAACAGACTCCTAAAGAAATGGCCTCTGTGATTGCTGATTTAGAGTATCGATATTCCTGGGACTGCTCTCCCCTGAATATGTTTCGAAATCACACCATTTATTTGGACTTGTATACTGTTATTAATGACTTGAATACCAAAATCGAGGGAACAAGATTAGCTATTACAGCCTTAGAGCTTCGATTTCATGGAGCAGAAGTAGTTTCTTGTTTAGCTAAGGGAGTGTCTCATGTAATCATTGGGGAGGATCATAGTCGTGTTGCAGATTTTAAAGCTTTTCGAAGAACTCTTAAGAGAAAGTTTAAAATTCTGCAAGAAGGTTGGGTAATTGATTCAATAGACAAATGTGAATTACAGGAGGAAAATCAGTATTTGGTTTAAAGCTTGTTTTTCTAGTAAGGAAAGCATTTGATCTGGCCAACCCCTAACAGGTGATAATGATAAAATATTAGACTAAATTTTATTGTTATATCTTAATAGCTATGCTGGAACAATGTTATTAGATATAGGAAAATAATTCTCACTTTTAAAGTAGAACAGTGGCCTGAAGCCAATAAGAAATTATTTTAGCAATGTAGGAGTTGATGATTTTTATAATCAAGATGAAAAAAGTTTAAAAAAAAAGATTTTTATGTAATATCCCTATAACAATCTAGAAGTTTGACACAGATATTTATGAAATACATGTAGGAAGTTTTAAAGTCAGAATATTGACCTAAGTAGGATTTTCTGAATTCATAGTAGTTTGTATCTAATAAAAGCATTCTAAGAAAAAAGCAGAATTGTTACTATTGGACTTGTAAAAATAGATCTTTTAAACTGAACACTGAATTTTGAAAAATGTGAAATGTTGTAAACAAGTTTATTTTTTAAGGTTAAGGTCAAGCTCATGAATAAGACCTTGCTAGTGATATCATTAGCTAAATTAGGGGAAGTGAAATGACATTGTTCTAAAAACTTAAATTAGATCAATATAAATGATAGTCACACAGTGATTTTTCTAGGTATATAGTTTATCTCAAAATGGTGTGTTGTATCTTTCACCACAGAGAAATAAATTGCCTCGACTTTTAATATTACTATCCTTAGGGAAAGTCTGTGTGTATTCTATACCAGATTGTGGAATATAGTTTACACATTTTGAAAAATATACTTTCATGACACTATTAAAATACTTAGAATTTGGTACCTGAAAAATGGTGTGCAGGTTATTTATAAATAATTACAAATGTTACCCAAACAGTGGAACAAGTGTATGTGATTTTGTTAATATTTCTTAATTTAAATAAAATATTTATATACTATTGAAATTATTTCTTATTGTATATTTATTTTAAAGTAATACTAGTTATGTCAGTCAGCTGTTATGGTATCATATAAATATTGATTAATTCAAGTCAGGTTCCTACTTAAGGTCATTTGTATTTTATATTTCTTAATGAGTTTTATTTAAAAATTAACCTTGTATATTTTTATAATATCTACTAAGAAAAATTACAAACCACAGATAAATGAAGTGGGGAAAAGCTATATAATTTTACCATTTACTATTTTAGGTTATTGATGGAAAGATTTGTGCAAAACAACGTTATAGTGTAAATAAATATAAAACAAACTAGAATGCTCTATTTGATGAGCTTTTCTCAATACATTTTGAGTCTATACCTACACCATTCTTAATTGCTAGACAATATCCCATTGATTGTACTGTAATGTATCAGGCCAGCCCAATGATTGACTTTCAGGCTATTTTACCATGTCAACTCCCTCCCTTCTCTTTTCCCATTGAAAGTTTGTAATAAATTTTTTACATAATCTATATACACGAGTCCTATTCGTTTTTTATACATTCCTAGAAATGGAATTACTGATTCAAAGTTATGTATTTTCTAGTGAGTTAATACACATTGCAAAATCCTGGCAAAAATGCCTTTCAAGATTTTTCTCATCTCTAAATGTTGGAGAGTTCAGTTACTTACTGGACCTATTCTTTATTTTTATTCATTCCATAGGCATTCTCATCCTGTTCCATGGCTTTAAATGTGCTGATAACTCCCATCATTTTAGCCTGATTTCTTTGCTGAACTCCTGTATATCTAACTAACACATCTACATGAAGTCTGATTTGTATTTATAAACATTCTTTTTTAAAAGTTTATTAAAATATTAATATTTTTACTGAACAATTGTAAATGCAGAAGATAGAATAGTATAATAAACCTGCATGTACATATCCTGTCCCAATAATTAGCAATGATTAATCTTTTTTTATATTTACAGAACTAGATTATTTTGAAGTAATCATGGTCACATAATTTCACCTACAAATATTCCATAGAAGTCTTGATTTCACAAACAATCTTTTCCAGTGTTTCCCTCTGCACTAAGCTATATTCTATTCACCCAGCTGCTCAAAGCCAAAAACCAGGGTTCTTCACTCCATCTGTTCTCATATTTCCAGTACATAGCAAATCTTGGGTAGAGCTTCCACATACATTCAGAATATGACCTTTCACCACTCTTAGAGACAACCATAGTTTTTGCCTCCATTACTCACTGGACTATTCTCATACCTTCATAGTGGGCCTTCCTCCTTGTGCTCTTGCTCCACTGCTATCTGTTCTCTAGAACAAAATTTGTTTAAAGATGCAAATCGGATCATGTTAACATGGTCAAAACCACTAAATCCTCACCATTCATAAATTCTAAAGTCTTTAACCTGGTCTGTTGGACATGGTCCCACATCATCTGTTAGCCCTGACTTAATTTCCTATCAGTTTCCCCCCACATCCCTTGCTCACCACACTGCAGTCACACTGATTTGTTTGCTTTTCCTTTCAACATCTTTGAGATCTCTTATATTTTCCTTCACCCATACCCCCCATTTATTATAAAATTATTTCCCAGCACTAGAAAATAAATTCTGTAAATGAAGACACTTGGTTTGTGTCGTGCACTGTTGTACTATTTATAGAATAAATAAATCCTTTGACTGAAAAACCCACTTTGCTCTTATTTTCCAAAGCCATGGTTTCTTGCCACAAAGTAGGATGAGCCATTTACTATTCAAAAACTCCTTCACCCTCTTCTGCATCCCTGATGACAGAACTGTCCTGAAAGAATTCATTCATGTCTTCTGACTCATGGTACCTTCTTGGAAAGGCAGGTGGCTGGATTAGGTACTTTTTACTCATGTACTTACTTGCCTGGGATAGGAATTAAGACTGTGTGAATCCTTGAAATCCTCATTTTAGGGGAAATAGTTTGAGTTTGGCTTTAAAACATCTAATAGGAAATTCAACACTAGAGCTATCCCATAAATAATTGCCACCATTTACTTTCAACCAATGTATAATAAGTTCTAACTCTCTTTGATAATCATTTGGGCAAAAGAATGAATAAGGCAGGCTTTGAACTCAAAGAATTCAGAGTGTATGGAAAGATAAATAGAATTCAAAAGATAATGTTATTCTAATTAAAGAAATAGTGGATTTCCCCAAAAGCCATGTTGCACAGAAAAAAAGAGTAAAAGCTTTAGAATCAAGTCTTCCTAGGCCTCAATCCCAGTTCTAAGTATCATTTTGAGCAAATCACAAACACTAAATTTTAGTTTCTAAACTTTCAAATAGAAACAATGCCTGTGTCACCCAGAATGTTTGACAGAATGAAAGCAACCAGCACATAGAAAAAGCTCTCCAGCTTTTATCTGCTGCTCTTACGTAAGCCTCTCCCATGAGGTTGATAAGTGAGTGGATTCTGGAAAGAATTTTATCAGTCATAGTGCTATAGAAGGTTTTTCCTGGCAAAGGAAGGCAGATTATAAGTAAAAACATGGACAAGTGTGAGTGGATATCAGTAAAATATTTAAATTTAGGTGTGAGGGGGCACAACAGGTAAATAGATCAGGATAGATTTTAAATGCCACACTACAAAATATGGGTGGTATCTGGAACTCAAAAAAAGTGGACTGAAGCATTTTAAACAAGATATTTTAGGTTCTTAAGGCTAATTTCTTGAATCCCCCTGTCTTAATTCAAGCTGATATAACAGAGATACTACTGACCAAGTGGCTTAAACAATAATCATTTATTTCTCATAGTTCCAGAAGCTAGAAGTCTAAGATCAGGGTGCCAGCAAGGTGGGTTTCTGGTGTGAGTCCTCTTCCTGGTTTACAGATGGCCGCCTTCCTGCTGCATTTTCCTGTGATGGAGAGAGCGCTGGTCTCCTCATTTGAAAAGGGCACTACTCCCATCACGGGGACTCCACGGCCTCATGTACACACCTAAACATGATTACTTCCCAAAGACCCGACCTCCAAATATCATCACATGGAGGATTAAAGCTTCAGCGTATGAATTGCAAAGGGACACAGTCCATAGCACCCCCTAACCTTTTTAAAATGTAATCGTTCACAAATATGAGAGTCTTGTAAATTGTAATCACTGTTTTGGGATTTGAGCAAATAGCAATAAACAAAACGGGCAAAATTCCCTGCCTTTTTGTTTCACACTTTAGTGGGCTGGAGGGAAAGAAGAATAATTAATAATTTCTTCTCTTTCTGGTTTCCTGATTCTCCCTCTTAGATGTTGTCTCCCTCCACAAGCCTGGGTTTCTTTACTAATTTTTTTTCACATTACAACATTTTTAAAATACATTTTTTATTGATTTCAGAGAGTAAGGGAAAGAAACATCAATGATGAGAGGAAATCATTGATCAACTGCCTCCTACACACCCCAAACTGAGGATGGAGCCCCCAACCAGGCACGTGCCCTAACCAGGAATCAAATCTTGACCTCCTGGTTCATAGGTCCACTCTTTAACCGCTGAGACATGCCGCCTGGGCAGCATACAGCATTTTAAAATATACTTTATTGATTTTTTACAGAGAGAAAAGGAGAGGGATAGAGAGTTAGAAACATCAATGAGAAATACATTGCTCAGCTTCTTCTTGCACACACACCCACTGGGGATGTGCCCGCCACCAAGGCACATGCCCTTGACCGGAATCGAACCCGGGACCTCCCAGTCCGCAGACTGACTCTCTATCCACTGAGCCAAACCGGTTTCAGCCGCATACAGCATTTTAAGAGAATTGTCTAAAATGCTAGTTTCATTTCTTGGCTTGTCAATCTTAAAATGACATATACAATTTTCTTTAAAAATAAAATGAAATGATATCTCTGTTTCTACATCCCATAAATGTTAAGAGCTTGTTGGAGATTCTGTTAAGGGAGCACAAATACATAGTTTCCATCAAGAAGAAAAGATAATAATTTTCTGAAGAGATGTACTTGGCACATTGAGTGAAGAAGGGAACACCACCTAGTAAGCAAGGTTAGCTAAACAAAAGCTGGTGATTCATGGTGAGATGACACAGGAGGATTGCCTTTAAGGCAGGGCTGGGGAACGTTCAGCTGGAGAAATCATTTGGTCTGGCCCTGCCAATGCATTAAATAAATGTTTGACCAAACATAACTCATGGTCAAGTTGATAATTTTGTATGGTTCTAGAATAATGTTGTAAATATCCAAATAGTCCTTGGTAGAAAAATGGTTCCTCACCCTTACTTTAAAGGAATAGATAATTAATATGATATTTTGACACTTTTTGGATCATAGAAAAAACATGGAAATCTTCCTAAGTCTTTTTTTAGGGTTTCATAACCTCAATTCTAACCTCTAACAAACATAGCACAAAATTTTGAACAACCAGAATTTTCAAACATTATTAGTGGTGCCACTCTGAAAAACTAGTAATTTTTAAATGAAGTTCTATACCAAGTCTGTGACTCAGTAAATCCATCCTTAGAGATCTACAAAACGGAGGGGGGAAAGCTATGTTTAGAAAATGATTTGTTCCATAATGTTCAAAATTTTATTCAGCATAGCCAGTAATACATATTGTTTGATTCCATTTATATGAAGTTCAGGAAAAAACGAAACTAGCCTAGGTAGAAGGAATCAGAACAGAGTTGCCACAGGGAGGGGAGAGGGGAGTTGACTGGAAAGAAGCAAAGGCAGCTTCCTGGAGTTGTGGTAATTTGATTGATGTGTTGGTCACACAGATATATACATATATATTTGTCAAAACCTACTGAACTTGTGATTTGCACATTTTACCCTGTGTAAATTACATTTAGATAAAGTACTTAAATATTAAAAATAATTGTTGACTACAGTTCCACATAGAAAAAAATATCCCAATAACACTTTTTAAAATCACATATTACATACAAATAGAAGAGCAATAAAATATTTCTAAGTAGAACCCAATTTTCACAAATGTGAGGATGATTCAATATTTTAAAATATATCAGTCATGGAACTATATTAACAGATTAAAGGCAGCAATAATTGGTATATGAAATTCAACAGCAAATGACTTTTGAATTTGAGGATGATGATGGCAGGGAGAGCATCGTGCTTGAATCTACAAATTCCCACATTATAAACTAAACGTTCTGTGTAAAGAAAGCCTGGGTGGTGTGGCTAAGTGGTTGAGCATCTATCTGTGAGGGGCATAAGGGGTTCAATTCCCACTAGGGGTATATGCTGGGGTTTTGGGCCTGTGGGGAGAAGGCAATTGGTGATTGTTTCTCATTAGTGATGTTTCTATCTCTCCCTCTCCCTTTCTCTCTGAAATCAATAAAAATGCCTTTTGGGGGAAAAAAAATCAGGGAATGTATGGGACTCTGAGGAACCTGAGAAAGCTAGAAACTACCTAAGTAGCCCTAAAGTATTTAATGGAAAGCACAGAGAGCCAGAGAGAACAGCCACTGAAATTTGGAAAGGTTTTGTCCAATCTGACAGCACGTGGAGGAAAGGAGCCCTAGCTAAATCAGAGGGGCCTGGCACAGGCCAGACCTTATAAATTCTCCAAACTGAGCCACCATAGACCTTTCCAGGCCTGAAGCTACTGGGTATGAAATAAAAAGTGAGCGACATAGGGACAAGAGAGAGAAAAGAAATAGGAGGTGCAGGTAAAGATTGGGAGGGAACCAGCAAAAATTTTAGGAACGCAAACTACCATATTTTGGAAAAGTAGCTGATAAGTAAGAGTCCTGTGAAATTAGAGAAGTAGCCATTAACCATATTATCCCGTCCCGTAAATGTTTAAGAAAGTTAATCTCACCTAAAAGTAAGTAACCAAAAAGTATTGAAGATAAATGTAAAAAGACGTGATGTGACTAAAAGAGAATAATTGGAAGAATAACATTTCCACAGAGAATAAAAGCATGCAAGAAAGAAATGGCCATAAAACTGATAACAACCATAACCTTCTGTTTTAGAAAACTTAGAATACATTTAGAAAAATGATACAAGGTATCTCTTGATGCACTCCTTTGTGGACTGTGTGTACAGCCTTGTTGTAGTTAAGTCTTGATTGTTGTTGGTATCACTGAGGGGAATTGACCTCCAAAACAATTGGTTGTGAGGATCGGCTATGTCTACACCAGGAGAACTTCTGGGCTGGAGTCAGCCTTATGATACAAGATTTGCAAAATTGCAAAAGCCTCTGTGCTCAGCTTGGATGGGGCGGAGTCTCAGGGATGAGCAGACATTCTTGGCTTCCCATCAGCCCTGCCCTACACGGCCCCTGGTCTCAGTGTCCTCAGTAATTACTGCAGTCCTCTCTTGTGTGCATGCATGTGCCTCCCGACCTCTGCCTTTCTTATCTCCCCTGAGTTTCTGTGTGCTTGGGGGACCCATATGAATCTGGGTCCCCAGAGTCTTGCCTGAAACTGGGGTTCAGTGAAGTTGGAAGTGGAGTTCAGCACAGTTGGGAGGTTTGGTCTTGCTCCCACTAGAGAAAGCCAGTGGCATAATCAGCAGGTTGTTCTCTCTGCCTTTCGTGCCTCCAGACCTCTTCCTTTTGCAGCTCCCCTGAGTTTCCCTGAGTTTCCGTGGACTCCTCTTTTTTTTCTACAGTCCATGCTCCCCCTGTATGAGTCTCGTCTGGAATTGGGGTTAAGTACAGTCAGGAGTTTCTGTCACCCTCCTGCTAGAGGAAGCCAGCCAGGCACTCAGCCACTTGTCCTCTCCACGCGTGTGTCTCCATACCTCAGCTTTTTGCAATTCCTCTGAGTCTCTGTGAGCCCCTCTCTTTCCTTCTAGTTGTAGAATTTTCATTCAGCCAGCTTTTCTGTGGTTCTGGATGATGACCGTTTTGTCATTTAGCTGTAGTTTTGAAATGGTTGTGTGAGGCAGCAGTTTAGGTGTTCACCTATGCTGCCATCTTGGTTCAAGAGAGTCCACCTCAGGTAACTGGGGAGGTGGAACTATTAGGCCATATAGGACACCTAACACACAAAGCTACTCTACCAATTCAGGAAAGCAGCAAAAATGTAAAGACAAAGAAACAGATCACAAACTAAAGAAATGGAAGAAAACAAATGATGGGATATAGAGTTCAAAGCTACGGTTATAAGGTTTTTCAAGAATTTCCTAGAAAAGATGGGTAAATTTAGCGAGACCCAGGAGGAGATAAAAAGGACCAACTAAAAACTAAACACACACTAACTGAAATAAAAAATATTATACAGAGACCTAACAACAGACTAGAGGAATGCAAGAATCAAGTCAAAGATTTGAAATACAAAGAAGCAAAAAACACTCAACTGAAAAAGAAAAAAAAAAAAAAAGAACCTAAAAAATGTGAAAATAGTGTAAGGAGCCTCTGGACAACTTCAAGCGTACCAACATCAGAATTATGGGGGTGCCAAAAGAAGAGAGAAAGCAAGATACTGAAAACCTATTTGAATAAATAATGACTGAAAACTTCCCCCACCTGGTGAAAGAAATAGACTTACAAATCCAAGAAGTGCACAGCACCCCAAACAAAAGGAATCTAAAGAGGACCACACCAACACACCTCATAATTAAAATACTAAGAGCAAAAGACAAAGAGAGAATATTAAAAGCAGCAAGAGAAAAACAGTTAATTACCTACAAGGGAGCACCCATAGGATGTTAGTTGATTTCTCAACAGAAACTATGCAAGCCAGATGGGAGTGGCAAGAAATATTCAAAGTGATGAATAGCAAGAACCTACAACCAAGAATACTCTACTTAGCAAAGCTATCGTTCAGAATTGAAGGGCAGATCAAGAGCTTCACAGATAAGAAAAAGTTAAAGGAGTTCATCAACACCAAACCAGTATTATATGAAATGCTGAAAGGTACTCTTTAAGATGAGGAAGAAGAGAAAAAGGTAAAGATAAAAATTAGGAAAAACAAATACATATCTATCAATAAGTGAATCTAAAAATCAAGTGAATTAAAAATCTGATGAACAGAATAAACTGGTGAATAGAATAGAATCAGGGCATAGAAAGGGAGTGGACTGATAATTCTCAGGGGGAAAGGGGTGTGGGTGGTGCTGGGAGAGACTGGACAAAAATCATACACCTATGGATGAGGACAGTGTGGGGGGAGGTAAGGGCAGAGGGTGGGGTGGGAGCTGGGTGGAGGGGAGTTATAGGTGGGAAAAAAGGAACAATTGTAATAATCTGAACAATAAAGATTTATTAAATAAAAAAAGAAAAATTACACAAGGTCTGAAAGAACTACATATATCAAAATTAGAAAAATTTCAAAATAAGGTAAAAGAACTTAAGAATCAGGTATAAAAAAACACTCACCATAGTTGCTGTAAACCTCAATTCACAGAAATCATTGATATATTTAACTGTTATCAGTGTTATGGTCATTTCTTTCTTACATGCTTCTATGAGGGAACTATGTAGAACCAATGAAATCCCTCAATACCCAATGACTACATGAGAGATTAAACTTTTCTCAGCAAAAGACACCATAATCAATGGAAAAGGGATGTTGCCACTCTCACTTCCCCTTATATCTTTATCATCTTTGTCTTAGGTTTTTCTTCTTTAAATCTGGTTCCCTTTAAATTTTTTAAAAATTTATTTTTATTATAGAAAATATTACAGATGTCCTTTTCCCCTGCCCCCTGTTGGCCCCTTCCACCCCGCACCCTCCCCTCCCAGGACTTCACCACTATTATCTGTGTCCATGGGCTATGCATATGTGCATATAAGTTCCCCAGTTAATCACTCTCCATACCCCCTCTCTGCACTTCCCCTCCCCTCCTGCCTCCTGCCTTCTGAAATTGATCAGTCTGTTATAAGCTTCTATGTCTCTGGATCTATTTTGCTCATGAGTTTTTGTTCATTAGATTTGAACTATCAGTAAGATAATGTGATGCTTTTCTTTCTCTGACTGGCTTATTTTGCTTAGCATAATACTCTCCAGGTCCCTCCATGCTGGCTCCAATGGTAAAAGATCCTTTTTTAAAAAAATATAGCTGCATAGTATTCTATGATGTAAATAGACCCCAGCTTTTTTATCCACTCATGAACTTGGACAAAATTTTTTTAAAGATTAATGTTCTATTTTCATCCTTTTTCATGCTACCCTCTCTTGTCTGAGTGATTCATTGGCTCCTACAGCTTCAAGTATAGAAATACCACAGTTTCTTAATATGAAACCCATAGACTCTAGAGATCCAGGTCATCCCCAAAGATTCTACCTATATCATGTTTGTTGGATAGCAAGATCTCTGGAGCAATACTGCCTGGGTTTGAATCTCTGCTTTAGGTAGGCAAGGCTCTCCACGCTTTCATTTGTAAAATAGAGGTACTTTCCCCAAACAGTTATTAGGAGGACTGAACGAGTTAAAAATACATTAAACATTTAGAAAAGAGCCTGGCACATGTTAGGCCCTATAAAATGTTAGCTGTTTTTATTGAATGAGGAGTGTATCTTTACTTTTATCTCTACCATTGTGACTTTCTTTGTCACTATCCCAATTCTGATGCTAATAAACTGGAATATGTATTCCTTTCTATCCGCTATCCCTGAGTCTAATCTTCCACATTGGTAACGTTAATGAGGTCCGAGGGAACTATGTAGAAGCAATGAAATCCCTCCATACCCAATGAGTACAACATGGAGAGAGGAGATTTGAGGAGCAGAAAAGAGAAAAGACACATACAAGGGATTGGTTGAGAAAGTAAGAGAAACAAAGCAAAGAGAAAGAAGTGGAAAAACTGAAGAGAGGGAAAAAAGGAGCAACATGGTAGAGTGGAAACTGTGTTGATTTTGGCAATAAATCTGCATTCTAATCCCAGATCTGACCCTTTAAAGGGCCACATAACCTCCTGCACATAGTCTAAGCAGGAAGTAATAACCTCTGATAAGTTCAAGAGCCTAGAGGCCATCTATTAGTGTGCCTTTATCTTTATGATGACAAGTTAACCTCATATGAGGGTTTGGTTGGCAGATGGGACTGGTGGGCAGCTGCTGGGAAGATACAGAGGAGAAACAGGACATTTGGTCCAGCAGTGGCTTTTCCGTCAGTCTTTGGATTTGGACCTGAGATTTCTTCATCTTATGTAAATAAAACTATCTTTCATGGAGTTGACCTTTTTTTAATCTCTAACTTCAAACTACCAATTAAACAAATGCAGAAACTAGCAGCTAAACAAATGTACTAGTACTTCAAGAGAAATCATCTTGCTATTATTCCAACAATGCAAACATATGTCCTTCCTATCAAACTGCCTGTTCTAAGCCCTTCTTACTGAGAAATTCCCATGTAGAAATATAGAAACAGCCAGTGCAATTCCACCAACTTTTGTTAAAACCAGCGTAGCATCGTGATTAAAAGCCAAACCTTAACATAATCCTGGCACAGGATTGTTGCTAAAATAACAGTAGTGTTGTTTTTATAACAGTGCTAGTGTACTTTTTGTTATGAGATAAGACAAATAAATGAATTCAAACTCATGCATTTCTTGAGAATCTCAGTTGAAATTTTGTTATTAAGTTTAAAATAACAATTGTAAGATTGCCAAAGCTCCTGATAGTTGTAATGAATAGCAGCACTGTTTCTTAGAGATTTAAAATTCTTAGAATTTTCTATGTGCTGAAGGGAACTGGCAGCTACTGCTGGCTAGATTTTAGGTATACTTTCAGGAAACAAAAAGCAGACTTAATTCAGCAGATAACACAGGGATTCAAATTCTTATAAAATATATGTCATAATATTTAAGAGTAAAAAAATACCATTCAGTACTATGCATTGCCTAAATTTCATGCTTTATATGACTTAAGTGAGGTACATCCTTTTCTTTATGATGCTAATAATGTTTTTTTTACAATTACTGGAGCAAGAGTTTTTTTGGGGGGAGGAACTGAGGGCATGGGTTACTCTCCCAAAAGAAAAGTATGAGTAATTGTGGTAATTGTTTCATCCACTTCACTCTCTAAATTACTTCCTTCCTGCCAGAAATTAGGTATTGTCATAGCTGCAAGAGGGTGCTGTGGAGTCATGCAGTTTAGCATTAAGTGACAACTGGCAATCTGTAGTGTGTTTGGGTTTAGGGTAGATCATTGTTTTTAACTGATAGTTTGAGGGCTAACAAGAGTTTACAAAGATGTTTAAATTAGTAATTATTTCACTGCATTTGGCTTTTCAAATGAATTGATAAAAACAGTTAATGTTTCTTTTGAAATGAAGTAATTTGAAAGCCTCTTTTAAAATCCTCACCCAAGAATATTTTTTCCATTGATTTTAAAGAGAGTGAAAAGGAGGGGGGAGAGGGAGAGAGAGAAAGAAAGGACCATCCGAAGTGGGGCAGGGAACCTGCAGCCCAGGTACAAGCTCTTGACTGGGAATCAAACCTGAGACTCTTTGGTTTGTGGGCCAATTCTCTGACCGCTGAGAAATGGCTGCCAGGGCTTGAAAGCCTTACAAAAGAGGTAAAGGGAAATGTATGCAAGCACTTAAAGCTGATGCAAGCACTTCTTGCTGATGTGAAGGTTAGGGCCTTTATTCAGTTTTGAATGGTTTTTATTCTTGGTCTCATACGTAACTTCATTTTTAAAATAATATATCTTTAGTTAAAAGATTAAAACATAAGGCACATTAACTAAAATAAATTAAATCATGAAGAGCATATAATATTACACATACATATCAATATGATTATCACCAGACTAATAATTTATATTCATCTGATACAAATTCTTATATATAATATTGAGTTACAAAGTTCTCGCCATTCCCAATGTTGAACAGCAGATAAACTATACTGACAATTATATCCAATTTCCCTTTATTTATTGGTAATGTCACACTATTCATCACCACGATGTATTTATTTGTAAAATAGTGCTTATGAATAATAACTTCAGTTGTTCTCTTTTTCCAATCACTTCAAGAAGAATAAAAAAGCCCAACCATTTAAAATGATAATCCACTAAATTTTTAAAGTATAATCTGTAAAAATTAATAATCATGAAATGGAAGTATTTTCATATATTCCTGATGCTGAAATAGTTAATTTTAGCCTGTATTTTAATATACAATAAGTTCCCAAATTGGATATGGTATGCTATTTTAAAATTTCTGCCAGTCAATCATGGTTACTTTAATTATTCACTTAAAGAAAATTAAAATGAATTTACTTATTAAAAAACAAAAATTGAATTTAGGAATATTGTTCCAGTGACTATGGCTACAGAGCAAGTTAATCCAAACCTGAGTGATATCAAAAAGTCATTTTCATTCTGTTCAGGTGTTCAGACTGAACATATGTTTCTTGTCTTGATCCTACTATGTCTGGAGACTCATATGAAACAATCTCTCTTCCCCCTTGATGGCTTTGAAGAAGTGCCATGGATCCACAAACTCAAGGAACTGAATATCTGCAACAACCATCAGATTGGGGAAGTGATAGTTCCCCATTTTATCCTTCAGATGAGAAAGTAGCAATAGAGAACTAATACAGATTTTTGACTTTAGAAGTGGAGTGCTGCTACACAAATACCCAAGAAGTAGCTTTGGCACAGCTAGCATGGTTCAGTGGTTGAGCATCAACCTATGAACCAGAAGGTCATGGTTCAATTCCTGGTCAGAGCACACCTGGGTTGTGGGCTGGATCCCCAGTGTGGGGCCTGCAAGGTGTGGCTGATCAGTAGTTTTATGTCATTAATGTTTCTATTTCTCTCTTCCTCTCCTTTTCTCTCTGAAATCAGTAAGAAAAAATATATTTTAAAAAGTAGCTTTGGGATGGGTAATTTTCAGAAAGAAATTTGAGGAGCACATTGGAAAAAGCTGAAATCACCAAGCAGACTGTGAGTAGAAATCTGATTTCAAGGATGCAGTCAGTGAGGGGCTTCAACAGGAAGTGAGGAACATATTCTTGGACATTGAAGCAAGAGGTATCATTGTTAAATAGTGACAGAAGCTTAATGAAATTGTCTCTTACAATTATGTAAAAAGAAGAATTTGTAGGTGATGAACTTGATTTCTTGCCACTTATAATAAAATACAAAAAGATTTAAACAAAATCTGTTATGTCGGTTAAAGAAAAAGAAACCACAGCTAGATGATTTTGAAAACTCTCAGCCTCTCCATATAGTAAAGCTGCTGAAATTTAAAAAATTGCTTTAAATGTGTGGCATCTAGAAAGAGCTGAAGATGTGATTGTGCAAACTTTTGCTCAGAAATACATAAACAACAGATTATTGAACTTCACGAAGTGTCTTTTCAAGAGATCCACTCAATCAGACTAGAGGGCCTGTAGAAAGGTTAGGTATGTTGTTTGTCTCCGGACCATCTGAGCAGGAGGTCAAAGAGGGGAGAAGGTCTTATCTTGCATAGATCTGTTGTGTGATTTTTTTTTTTATCTAGTGGAAAGAACCCTACTAAAATCCTCAGGAGACCCATAAGATTCCTGAGAAAATTATTTCAGCAGAAACATTGCCAGCTTGGACTGAGAGTATACAATGAAGAGACTGAGGGAAAACCACCAAAATTCTATTGGCAGGAAGCAGTCTCAGAGGACCACTGAGCTGCAAACATATGCTTTCGTTTATGAAAAAAGAATGACTCAGAGAGCAGAACCGTGAGTTCAGAGATTGGAGCTAAAAGCCACAGAGAATTATTTCCAAGCTTTGACCACGAATCCAGAAACTGTCAACATGTGCTTGGCTGGATTTCAGAATTTAATGGTCAGAAACCCATTTCTACCTTTCACTGAAGAGGAAAGTCTACAACTGTTATTTTATCTCTCTCCGGCTATTGCATATTGGGAGTCAGATGATTTGTGCCTTCAGTGTTGCAGGTCTATAGATGGAGAGCTGGATTTACAGTTTATACCAGGAGCCTCATCTGCACCTGAACCCGATTTACATGATGAGTTTTGTACTTTGCTGATGTAATGGATGGGACTCTATCCAGTGGAAGGGGGCAAATGTGTTTTGCATATGGAAGGGAGGTATATCATTGAGGATTAAAAGATGAACTGTGGTGAAATTGTAAGGTCCCCATGATCCACATCATCCTTGTTGAACCCCCTCCATTTTGATATAGGCAGGACCTGTATTTGCTTCTTATTAATAGAATCTGACAATGATGATGGATGGCACTTTACATTGTGTAAATATCCATACTATTAGCTGACTTGCTGCAGGGTGTCTTCTCCAGCTCCCTCTCTTCCCCTCCTTTCTGCCTCCCTCCTGTACTCTTTCCCTCTTTCTTCTCCTTCTCTCCCCTGATCCTTGCTAACTTTCATGCAAATAAGTTGTCATGGACGTTATAACTACAACAAAATGAATTCTGTCAACAACCATGAGAGGAAGGAAGCAGATGCTTTCCCAATTGAGTCTACAGGTGAAAAGATAGCAGTTGATAACTGATAACATCTCATCATTCTCTCTTCTTTCTGAAACCTTTCAATGATTAGATAAGGTAATGTATGTCAAAGTGCTCAGCCATGTTTAGTGCATAAAAGACTAAAACACTTTTTCATTTGCTCTGTAAGGCCTACTGGAAGAAATACAAATTGATTGTAATACATTTATAACCTGACCTCAAACTAATTTTTCATCTTATCTCTCTCTAGTTAGTTCCTGCCAAACTAACTTACGTCATTCTTTCTACTTCCATGAATATCCTGTTTCCTCTATCTGAAATGCCCTCTCTGAGCACTTACTATGACAACCCTCAGATTTAAAATCCTATTCATCTTCAAAGTCACAGTTCATGTGTCATTTTTATTATATGATCTGCCCCAGTTTTCTGATCATGATGACTCTCCTTTTCCCTGGAAATCCCAGGGATTTAGAAATTCTGTGTTCCTTATAATTTTCTGTTTTACACTCTATTTACCTGATATTATCTTTTGGGTTAGTTCTTAGTGATATGAATAAATGCTATGTGAATCTTTGATGCTACAGAGTCTTATTTTGTTGAGTGACTCATAAATATATTTGGAGTTCAACTACATAGAGTTGCCTCACTCCTTCTTTTTTTTTTTTGAGATCTTATCCATAGCATCATTGTTGTATTTTAGAGATTTTATACTGACATATGAAATTAACAGTGTCCACTGCTAAAAAAAAAAACAAAAACAAAAAAAACTTTCTTATGGAAAAACACACACACACACACACACACACACACATACACACACACATATATATATATATATATATATATATATATATATATATATATATATATATATATATATATATATATATATATATATATATATATATATATATATATATATATATATATATATATATATATATATATATATATATATATATATATACACACACATACATACTAGAGGCCTGATGCACAAAATTCATGGAAGAGTAGGCTTTCCTGCCCCCAATGCCAGCACCAGCTTTCCTCTGGCACCTGGGACCTTGGCTTCCTTCGCAGCCCCAGCTTTGTCCAGAAGGTCATCATCTGGTCTAATTAGCTTATTATGCTTTTATTATTATAGATACTCACATGCATAACTCAGTGGTTAAGAGTATGAAACACTAATCCAAAAGAATATATGCACCCCTATGTTCCTTACAAAGTTGTTTATAATAACCAAGATTTGGAAGCAGTCCAAGTGTCCCTTGCTAGATGAGAGGCTAAAAAAAGCTGTGGTACATTTACATAATGAAATACTACTCAGCCATAAAAAATAAAATCTTATCTTTGTAACAGCATGAATAGATCTGGAGAACATGGTGCTAAGTGAAATAAGCCAGTCAGAGAAAGACAAGTACTGTATAATTACAGTCTTATGTGGAATCTAATGAACAAAATGAACTAATAAACAACATAGAAACAGATTCATAGATAGAGAATAGACTGACAGCTGTCAGGGGGCCCATGAGGCTGGGTGAAAAGGTGAAGGGATTAAGGGAAAACATTCATGGACACAGACGACAGTATGGTGATTTCAAGAGAGAAAAGGGGGTTGAGAAAGAAGAAACAAGTGTAGATGGTATACTAGTAAATGGTGATGGAAGGAGACTTGACTTTGGGTGGTGAACACACAATATAACATACGAATGATGCATTATATAATTGTACACCTGAAAACTCTATAATTTTAATAACCAATGTCACCATAATAAATTTAATGAAATGGAAAAAAAAGAGTGCCTGTGTTTGAATCCAGACTTCTTTAGTTGGGGGAGTTTTTCTGTGCCTTAGTCTCCTGTTGTATAAAATGGAATTAAAATGGTAGCCATTTTATAGGGTGGCTTTGAGGATTAAATGTGTGTGTGTGTGTGTGTGTATGTGTGTGTGTGTGTGTGTGTGTGTTAGGACAATGCTTAGAACACTGTATTTTTTTTCCTTTTTTATTTAATAAATCTTTATTTTTCAGATTATTATAATTATTTCTCTTCCTCCCCCCAAAGCTCCCTTCCACCCAGCTCCCACTCCCCCCACATTGTCCTTATCCATAGGTGTATGATTTTGCTCAGTCTCTCCCTGTACACCCTTCACCCTTTTCCCCCTGAGAATTGTCAGTCCACTCCCTTTCTATGCCCCTGATTCTATTATATTCACCAGTTTATTCTGTTAATCAGATTTTTAATTCACTTGATTTTTAGATTCACTTGTTGATATTTATGTATTTGTTGTTCATAATTTTTATCTTTACCTTTTTCTTCTTCTTCCTCTAAAAGAATACCTTTCAGAATTTCATATAATACTGGTTTGGCAGTGATGAACCCCTTTACTTTTTATCTGTGAAGCTCTTTATCTGACCTTCAATTCTGAATGATAGCTTTGCTGGGTAGAGTAATCTTGGTTGTAGGTTCTTGCTATTCATCACTTTGAATATTTCTTGCCACTTCCGTCTGGCCTGCATAGTTTCTGTTGAGAAATCAGATGACAATTTATGGGTGCTCCAGTATAGGCAATTAACTGTTTTTCTCTTGCTACTTTTAATATTCTCTCTTTGTCTTTTGCTCTTAGTATTTTAATTATGATGTGAGTTGGTGTGGTCCTCTTTAAATTCCTTTTGTTTGGGGTTCTGTGTGTTACCTGGACTTGTAAGTCTATTCCTTTCACCAGATGGGGAAAGTTTTCAGTCATTATTTCTTCAAATAGGTTTTCAGTATCTTGCTTTCTCTCTTCTTTTGGCACCCCCATAATTCTGATGTTGGTACGTTTGAAGTTGTCTCAGAGGCTCCTTATACTATCTTCTCATTTTTGGATTCTTTTTTCTTTTCCAGTTGAGTGTTTCCTGCTTCTTTGTATTTCAAATCTTTGACTTGATTCTTATGTTCCTCTAGTCTGCTATTAGGTCTGTGTATAATATTTTTTATTTCAGTCAGTGTATGTTTAATTTCTAGTTGGTCCTTTTTTCATCTCCTCTTGGGTCTTGCCAAATTTATCCCTTTTTTTCTATGAAATTTGTGAAAAACCTTATAACCATGATTTTGAATTCTATATCCCGTCATTTGTTTTCCACCATTTATTTCGTTTGTGATCTGTTTCTTTGTCTCCACATTTTCATTGCTTCCCTGAGTTGGTAGTGTAGCTTTGTGTGCGAGGTGTCCTCTATGGCCCAGTAGCTCTGCCTCCTCAGTTGCCTGAGGTGGACTCTCTTGGTGTACCCCTTTGTGGACTGTGTGTACAGCCTTGTTGTAGTTAAGTCTTGATTGTTCTTGATATCACTGGGGGGCATTGACCTCCAAGCCAACTGATTGTGAGGATCAACTTTGTCTACGCTGGGAGAACCTCTGTGCTGGAGTCAGCCTTATGATACAAGACTTGTTTAAGCCTCTGTGCTCAACTTGGATGGGGCAGAGTCTCAGGGCTGAGCAGACACCATTGGCTTCCCGTCAGCCCTGACCTATGCAGCCCCTGGGTCTCAATGTCCCTTGGTAATTGCTGCAGCCCTGCCTTTCACATCTCCCCTGAGTTTCCATGCACTCCAGGGACCCGTATGAGTCTGGGTCCCCATGGTCTCGCCTAAAACTGGGGTTCATTGCAGTCGGAACTGGATTTCAGTGCTGTTGGGAGGTTCTTTCTTCCTCCAGCTAGAGAAAGCCAGCAGCACAATCAGCAGTCAGTCCTCTCTGCATGCATTTGCACCTGCCTCCAGACCTCTGTCTTTTGTGGCTCCCCTAAGTTTCCATGTACTCCTCCCTTTTCACAAAGTCCAGATTCCCCCCATATAAGTCTCATCTGGAACTGAGGTTCAGTGTGGTTGGAACTGGGATTCTGTGTAATCAAGAGTTTCTATCTCCCTTCCACTAGAGGAAGCCAGCCAGGCACTCTGCCGCCCATCCTCTCTATGCACGTGTCTCTGTGCCTCAGCTTTTTTTGCAGCTCCTCTGAGTCTCCATGAGCTCCCCTCTTTTCTTTTAGTTGTAGAATTTCCACTCATCCAGCTTTCCTATAGTTCTGGATGATGTCCGTTCTGTCTTTTAGCTGTAGTTTTGAAATTGTTGTGCAAGGTAGCAGTTTAGGTGTTCACCTATGCTGCCATCTGTGTTTCTCAGAACACTGCATTTTATTTGTTATTATTATTATTATTTTTATTTGTTATTATTTTTGTTCATAATGTGGGAAAGAAAAATAGTAGCTGCCAAGGTTCTGTGATACATAATAATGACATACAGTAAATTGGAGTATAGAACTGCATTTATAAGGCAAAATCTTATAACAGTAATTATCAATCTTTTTTTTCCCTTTCTTATAGATGATGTTCATAATTGGGAATTATTTTGCCCCCCCCCCCAGGAGTTTGACAACACCTGGAAACTTTTTGATCATCAAGATTGAGATGGTGTGATTTCCATTGAGTGGTAGAGGTCAGATATACTGTTAAATATCTTACAATGAAAAGACCTCCACAAGACCAAAATGTCAATAGTGCTTAGGTTAGGAGAACATATTCTAGAATAATATGAACTATAATGCAACAAGACCTTATAGTACTTGTGAGCAACTCCTTCAGACCATGTATAATCATAGCTTTATAATGTCAGTTTTTCATTCATAAAATGAATGCTAATTCCTACCTACTTCCTTTAAAAGGGTTAGTATGTGGGTTAATTAGTGTTTGCAAAGTCCTTTGAAGATGCAAGCCTTGTGTAAATGCTATTTATTATTAATTACCTCTGGAAGACCTGTGCTGTGACCACATTTGCTCACTAGCACAGTCAGGCCTCCAAGACCTAAGTGATACTGAATTTATTTTTGATAACTTGCAACTTTTATAATGAGAAAGATAGGCATCAGGGACCTTAGCCAATTTTAGATAGTAGGGATATGACTGTATATAAATTGGCTCATTAAGATTGAGGATATTATAAGTTTTTGCTTTGGGATGAGTATGCTAAATTGAAGAAAATTTCTTGCAATTTTGCAGCATTATGCAGAGTAGTGCAAAAGCAGGCTTACAGTTGTTTATGTGGAAAATAATTCAATCATAAATAAATAATAATATAAGAATAAACTCTGTGTTTTGAGTACTCAAAACTATAAACCTACTTTTGCCACACCTTATCCATAGCAAGGGAGGGTAGTAGAATCCATAATACAATGTATTATGAGGAAACAAAAATAACTCATAGGAAAAAAAATTCTATTATTTATACTTACAAACTGGTTTTCTCTGGCCCATGAGTCACTGTGTAATTTGTACTGTTTGATAGAATGAAGATAATAAAATGATTTGGAAAAACCTAAAGAAACCAAGACACTGGGTAGAGTACAATATGCTTTTTTTTTTCTAGATATAAAGAGTGTATCATGCCCCATAAATATAATTTATTCTTTGACATATAATACCATTAAGTTTCGATATAGCCCTTGATCATATACAATGTGACAATTTTCTCTTAGGGCATAGAATCTGACCTTTGGATTTATATGATGGTCTTATCTTTACCTCAGCATCGATCTGGGACAAGTATTTGTTGGTGAGATGCTGGAGTAAATCTGGGTTGGCTATCCTTGTTGAGACCTAAGTTCTAGCTATAGGGTTTTGCTTTGTCCAGTTCTGATGGGACTCAAATATAACTTTCAGTGTTCGACAAAGGTGATGTTTCAGTTCAATGGAGGGAACATGGATTATTTAATAGTTTGGAGGTAACTGCATAGTCATCTAGAAAACAGTCAATTTGGATCCCTGTCTCATTGCTTAAACCAAATATATTTCAGATAAACCAGATATTGAAAAGAAAACAAAGCCCTATATATAACACAAATTTAGAAGAGTGATGTTTTAAATATGAAAACAAAAATAGAAACCAGAACAGAAAATGTTGCTAAATTTAATTTATAAAATTTATAAAAATACTCTGCAGTAAACACCATAAATAAGTCAAAGGGGGTGACACAATAAGAAAAATAGTTTTAATGAAATAGAGAAAAATGACATTTTCTTTATTATATGAGGAGCTATTGTAAGAAAGGCTATTGACTAGATAATAAATAACAAATACAAGTGTACATAAAAATGTTTAAAAACATAAAAAGTTGTGTCAAAGAGAACAAATGGCTATTAAATTTATAAAAAAGATATTCTCATCCATGACAAAGACTAGCTAAAGTTTCATTCCTTGTTTTGCTATCAAATTGGCAAACCAAAACTTTGACGATATATGTGTTAAAAAAAGTTAGAGAAAATAAATATATTCTCATGCTTTCTTGATGTAAGTATCTATATTTATATCATGTATATAATGATTCTCTATGGGGGCAAATGGCAATATGTATTCAAATTTTAAATACATTTTACTCTGGACAAGTTATTTAATTTTCAGAGAATTATCATACAGATGATATTATACATATACAAAGGATAGTTCCTGTGAAATTATACTATAGTGAATGAGAATAAATAACTTAAATGTTAAGAAATGTTTAGTTAAATAAATGACAGCATGTCAAGCCATGACAGCATGAAATTATTAGGATAGAGCAATCATTTTCTTTTTAAAATATATTTTTATTGATTTCATAGAAGAAGGAAGTGAGAGAGAGAGATAGAAACATCAATGATGAGAGAGCATCATTGATTGACTGCCTCTTGCATGCCCCCCACTGAGGTTTGAGCCCGCAACCCGGGCATGTGACCTTGACCAGAGTTGAACCCCAGACCCTTTGTCCACAGATTGATGCTCTATCCATTGAGCCAAACCGGATAGGGAATGTCATCTTTATGTTGTTGTGTTTTTTTTTTTAAATAAAGGAAGCTGCATATGCCCAGCCAATATGACTTAGTAGTGGAGCATCGACCTGTAAACCAGGAGATCATGGTTCGATTCCTGGTCAGGGCACATACCCGGATTGAAGACTCAGTCCCTGTGTAGGAGGCAGCCAATCAATTGTTCTCTCTCATTTTGATGTTTCTATCTCTCCCTTCCTCTATAAAATCAATAAAAAATATATTAAAAAATAAAAGTAAAGTAAGCTGCAAAACACTGTGCAGAGTCTTTAACCATTAATGTTTGTTTAAGAGGAGAGGTGTGCTGACATGCTTAACGCAGGCTATCATACCTCTGCAGGAGCTTCTCAAAAAGTAAACAGGGGTGGGGAAGAGATTTTTCTCTTGTCTTTACACTCATTTGTGCCTTCTAGATTTCATACTATTTGTATGTATAATCTATTGAAAATAAGGAAGAACCAACAAATAAAACACCTGTCCATACTAATAAGTATAATCACCAGAGTCCTTAGCGTTTTCCAATATTAATACCATGATGTCATTCAGGAATGTAGGACATATCATTCATTGCCTTGCCCACTGACTGTGCAGTGACCATCCTTCTGGAGGAAAATATGAAACACTTTTATATTGATTTTGGTATTGAAAAAGATGATATATTTAATTATTTAGTGCATAGTACTAAAATATATTAAAATAAATATATTTTTGCTTAGTGAAAATAATTCTAACAAACGATGCCATCTTTTTTTTTCTTTATTGATTAAAGTATTACATTTGCCTCCTTTTTCCCAATGAACAATGCTATCTTAAACATATTTGTTGGAGTTAAAGATGACATTTATTTCAAACAGCCTAGATCAAGAAGCCTTGACTATTTTCTTGACACATTTTTATAATGATTTCAATTTATCTGGCATTCATGTTTGGCATGAAGGACAAGCTAAATTTAAACTATGTTTTGTGTTTCTTTTTAAGATAAGTACTGATTCTAAGAATCTTGTCTAATCACTACAGAGACAGACAGCTTTCTTTCCTTGTTATTATTGTACTGACAATGAACATACTTGGATATTGGTGCTATAATGGAAAACATAGATTTACATACAAGATCTGGTTGTCCAAAAATGGATACTCTAGGTCAATGATAGGTTGAAAATTAAGTAGCACAGTAATTGTCAAATGGATTTAGTCTCCATTCAGCAGTGTTATCTTTCTCTGACCAAAAATAGCAGTGGAATAACTTGGAAAAGATAGAATTTCCTCATCAATAATATATCTCAAAATGATTGTTTTCCAGAATATTCTGGTTTTGCTTTAATGTAACTTTAATTGAAGGAGTTCCCTTTTATTTTTATAGAAAATCCCAATGTAAATACAATAAGTGTAAACTTTTTTTCAGTAGAGAACTTTGGTGATGTGTATTTTGTGATATTGTCTCTTAGAATAAGTTCATCCAATATAATGAATGCCTAATATGCTAAGTGTCTGGTCATCTGTTCAACCAATCAAAGTAATATGCCAATGATATGCTAAGGCCGCTCAACCGCTCACTATGACATGCACTGACCACCAGGAGCAGACGCTCTGACTGGTAGGTTAGCTTGCTGCTGGGGTCTGGCCAATCAGCCCTGAAGCCCTCCCACAGTCCTTCCCCAGCTGGCCAACCTCCTGTATTCCACCGAACTTCGGTCATGCACTGGTGGGGGTCTCTTGACTTTGCCTGCACCCTTTCACAACTCAGGACCCCTCAGGGGATGTCAGAGAGCCAGTTTCAGCCCGATCCTGCAGGCCAAGCCGAGGGACCTCACTGGTACATGAGTTCATGCACCTGGACTCTAGTTAGAACACAATCAGCAAAGCACTTTTTCATACAATCTGTTAACATCAGGCACAATGCTGGCCTTGGTAGTAGCAGCTGCGAGACTCATGATTCACTGAACAGAACAATAAATTTTGACCTTATTTGATTTTGTTAATTAGTGTGAGATCACTGTAGGAGCAGTTGCTAATTATCAGTTACTGTCAAATACCTGATGGGAGAGATGGTGATGATATGCATAATTTTAATCATATTTATTTATTTGAACAGAGTGAAAAGTTACATTTTTATGATCTAGTTATTGGCTACCATCACTCTTTAAAGTGGCACCCCATGTTGATGGATGATATATGTAAAAGGATGTGTAGTACAATATTATTTCCAATAGAAAAATAATTGGGAAAAATCTGGTTAGGTATAATAAAGTACTTCATATTGCTAGAATCACTAAATTATTGAGGAAGAAGGTTTAATGACATGCAATGTATGCAAAATTATATATCTGGTATACAATTTTTAAAAAACATATTTTAATTAATTTTAAATATTTTTTATTGATTCTAGAGAGGAAGGGAGAGAGAGAAAGAGAAAGAAACATCAATGATGAGGGAGAATCATCGACTGGCTGTCTCCTGCAAGCTCCCTATTAGGGATCAAGCCTGCAACCCTTTACCGGAATTGAACCCAGACCCTTCAGTTCATAGGCCAACCCTCTATCCACTGAGCCAAACCAGCTGAGTCAAAAAGCATATTTTAAATGCATAGAAAATAATATGACCTATAAATCATATATCAAAAATATGAACATCAATTACCTGTAAGTGCAGTAATTACGAGTGACTTATTTTCTTTGTGTTTTTCTGAGTTTTTCAGTCCTTTTGTACTGGAACTTTTGTTCCAGTAAAATGAAATTCGTATGAACTTAAAAGTGAGACATTGAACACTGAAATCTGCTCTCTTACTTTTCTCTCCTAGTGGGATTCATAAGATATATACATCCCCTTCTCCCCTTTGCTCATTTAATTTTTAGATGTCTATTCTTTTCTAATGATTCCTTCATTTATGTCACACATGTTCACTAACAGGAAACAGGAGTTAGGTTGTATTCTAATTGTAATTTGTTAGGTATAATCTAGTTCGAATTCACTGATTGTCTTGCTGACCCCAAATAGAAACTGGAGTATCATTGGACGTGAACTCCTGTCCTTCCTGCTGTGAAGTCTAATGTGAAAAGGATGACTGAGTAGAAAAGCATGAAAATGAGCCTTACATACACATTTCCCCCCTACTTTCTTTAAAGAGCTGATTTGGTAATACAACATATCAGAATAAAGTAAGATAAGAAGTAAAAATTCTCAGGTGTCCTTTGTGTAAGTGACAGGAACTGTAAATTATGAAGGCAACAACATATGTCAAGCATTATAATTGAATCATATGATTCTTGGTTTTGTCAGTCCTCTCTCAGAAACCTTTAGGATGTGTTTAAAGACAAGGCCCAGTTTAGCATTCCTATGTAAATAAAAAAGTCTAGCTCACAAGCTGTCCTTATTAAGGACAACAAATGAAAAGCAACTCCCTGCATTAGAAAAAATAATGTCTTGGGACTAGGAAACCACAGAATATTATTTCCAGGTTGTGAAAAATAGCCCCCTATTTCTCAACTATCCCCATCACCCATTCACCATGGCCTCCTCTTCAACAAATTATGCTTCAATTTCTCAAATCAACTTTTTTTTAGTCCTGTCTCAAATACAGTCAAATTCGAAGTGTTAGGGCTTCAACATATACATTTTTGGGGGAAGAGTGGGGATGAAATTTAGCCATAACAGGTACTTTCCCAATTTGGGGATAAAACCATGTATATTTAAGAATTAGCCTACATACGTGTCAGTTTACAGCTAAACAGGAACGTATGATGCTTTCTGCAGCTGGAATGTGTGAAAATCTTGGTTGGAGCTCCCAGTCCCAGCTGTTTGTGAGCATTTGCTTTGCCTGCTGTAGCCTCTGGTTGACTTTCGACCTTTGCTGCTCAGCCCCACATCTTCATACTCTATTTTCTTCTTTCCTTCTGTGTGGGAGCTATTCTCTCCCCACACTATTCCTATTTCATTGTATATTTTATTCTCAACTGAGACCCCACTCCCTGCCTGCATTTAACACATCTAAAGATGTTCATTTCTTTTAACCCCAGCCCATTTCTTTTTGAGTCCTGAGATACAAATAATTTTTCCTCCTCCCTTGAAAAAAAATTCAATTATGTACTTAAACAACTAGAAAATTTTGACATTTTTTATGATGATGTAAACCTTTTTCCTTTCTATTCTAGGTCTGAATGCCAATCCACATATTCACTATTATCCATTGTTAGAGTGCGCTCGAGGTAGTATATGGGTGGATTTTTTCAAGCTCTAACTTTTTGGAAATTATAGCTATAAGAGGATGTTTCATAGGAAATATGAAAAGGTCAAAATATTTAAAATAGTTAATAATTTGTACTGAAAAGTGTTTTAGTTAAGCTTTAAAATTATGTCATATAAACAAATTATATGGGTTTGAATGCACTGTAAGATTTCCCTAAACATCTAAAGGATTTTCAAAGAGGGAGGATGCCTATAATTAAAATGGTAAGTCTTTAAATAAGCAGTACTTAAATTGTGCAGAAGCTCTTGAAGAACTTGCTGGAAATAAAGATGAGGCAGAGAGGGTATAAATAGGTAATTATATGTATGTACACACATATACTTTTTTTTGTTTAGATTTATATACTTCTGAGTCATTAAGTATTTAAAAAGCAACTAGAAGTATATTACACATGAGATGACAGATGAACTATTTTAGAATCATGGAGTTTTAAGGAGGCTTAGCGATTAAATAAGTTCTTACTCTCAATAATAAGAAACTGAGACCTAGCCCTAGCCGATTTGGCTAAGTGGATAGAGCATCGGCTTGTGGACTGAAGTGTCCCAAGTTCAGTTCTGGCCAAGAGCACATGCCTGGGTTGCTGGCTTGATCCCCAATGGGGGAATGGGATGCAGGACGCAACCAATCAATGACTATCTGTGTATCCTTCTCCCTTCCTTGTAAAATGAATAAAAATATTAAAAGGAACTGAGACTTAGAAAGAATGTAGACATTTCTCAAAACTAACATATTTACAAAGCTAAGTGTGTTCCATCTTATGAGTACAGTAATATTCAAGTAAAGCAATGAGATGCAAATAAATTTATTTTGAATATATGACTAATTTTTTTATAAAAAATTAATATATTTCAGCTCTTTCTACCCCTCCAAACAAATACAAAGACACACACCTATTCCATAACATTGATTTGTTCTCTGATACTAGCTAACTGTGGGAGATTCAAGATGGCTACTCTGGCCCTCCTCCTGTCCAGGGGAAGGGTCTAGTTTTCCTTCCCTGGAACCTGAGCTGGCCTGTAATAGCTTTGACTAATAGAGTATGGTGGGAGTGATGCCATGACAGTTCCGTGCCTCTCTCTTTTAAGAGGGTGGCAGCTTCCGGCTGATGTTCAAGCCTGAACCATCAGGTAAGATGCCCAGTGGCCCTGCTGAAGAAGCCATGGAGTGGGAGAGGAGTCCATATCAGAAACCATGGGATGGGAGAGGAGTCCAGATCAGCTCATCTTTCTAACCACAACTCTGCAGGCATCAGACATATCAATCAAAACACCTCAGACCCTCGATATCTGACTACCTGCAGGGTGAAAACCATTGGTGATCTCAGGCAATGCCTGCCTCCATTTCTGACCCACAAAACTGTGAGATAGAATGAAATTGTTGGAAGCCGCTGAGGTTTTTCGTTTGTTATGCAACAATGGATAACCAAAATATTATATTTTGGGTTAGTCTAGGAAAAGATATAACATGAACCTCAGGAAATGACTATTTTTATGAAAAATTATCAACATTATACTCAACTAAGTATATTAAGGTAGGTCAAAATATAATTAAAAAATACTCAGACTCTAAAGATTCAACCAGTGGCCACCAGATACCTATTAATACACGGGTGCAGGTTATTCTTGTCCTTAAAATGCTGGATGTAATTGTACTCTAGATCCTTGCAGCTGAAATTGTGGTCCACACCATGAGCCTCACCTGGGAGCTTGTTAGAAATGCAGGATCTCTGACCACACCCCACATCTCCTGCATCAGAAGCTGCATTTAATAAGATCCCTGGGTGTTTCATATGCGCTATAAACATTGAGAAGCACCAGTCTAACTAAGAAACATTCTTTCTTAGTTTTATTGCAGAGTGCACCTTCTTCTAGGATGTTTGGACTGTGGTTAAATCTACAGGGAAAATCGCTCACATTCATTTTCCTCTTCCTTGTTCAGTAATAATGGTTTCTAGTTTTGGATAGATTTATCTTTCCCCAACATCTGGTTGTGGTGATAGGCAGAATTTCTTCAAACCACAAATATGCAAGAATAGGAAAGTATACTTTCAAATTGGAGCATGTATCATGTATGTATTTGAGTTGTAGATTAATTAGATAAGTCAAATATATAAACCCTTTTATCAGTTTCTTGAAAATAAATATTTTACAAGTTAGGCTAGTGGGAAAATAGATTCAACAGAAATACTGCGAGTGGAATAAGTTCTAGTTTCTGGGAAAGGGTGCAGCAATTTGGAAGGCATCCAGAGAAGAGTAACTAAATTTGGAAGGCATCCAGAGAAAGTAACTAAATTTATTAATATAATAAGATCACTTCCTCTGGCAAAACTGGTAGCCTCACTGTATGCTCCCAACAAAAGTGTTCCTCATCAGGTCCCAGGAGTCATTCGTTTGCCAGCTTTTCACTGCTGCCACCTACTGGTCAAGAGTGCATTTTCTTCTCTTGCTCTGGATATTTTAATATTTGCCTATTTGTATGTTGTCTTTCAATAATTCTGCAAATACAAATTATGGGTCTGTTATGTGATAGATACTAGTGATACAACAATAAGACATTGTACATGCCTCAAAGAGTTCATAGATTTGCAGGCCATGCCAACAAAGGGGTAGGATGAAATAGAGCACATGGGAGGGTCATCTAATCCAGTCTTAGAGACCAGGAAAGAATTTTCAAAAAGGAGAACGAAGACATGGTTTAAATCTGGGGTCCTGGAGTCAGAACACATGGGTGCAAGTCCTACTTCTTCCTTGGGCGAAATGACTCAACTCTCTTTCCTAATAGGAGTATTAGGAATACTCTCCTTAAAGGGCTTTTGGGAGAAAGGAGAAAAACACAAGAGTTTAGAGATGGGAGTGGCCACTAGACCAGAAAATGTTACATGTTAGCCTTGTTTAATAGTCTTATTTTTGGGTCACGACATAAAATGTCAGCAGTTTAAAAGTATACCCACTAGTTTTGTAGTTTTGCCACACCATGAAGGAATGTATGAGCATGTTTCATCTACACATTGCCTGTTGTAGACCTTTTAGTTCAGAAAACAGCTCCATCATTCTTTATTCCAACTCCTAATTGATGCATTCTCTAAATTGTTTCTCATCTCTTTGGTATTTTATAGTCTCTTATCACACTGCAGTTCACCAGCTTCACTGAGTAGTGCAGACTACAATTTACCTAGTGCTTTAGCCTATTTAATCATTTATCTTTATTGCTTAGACCTCACCTTGTATTTTATTAGGTGACTAGAGGCCTGGTGCACAAAATTTGTGCCCAGGGTTGGGGGAGGGTGTCCCTCAGCCCAGCCTGCACCCTCTCCAATCTGGGATCCCTCTCACAATCTAGGACTGTTGTCTCCCAACTGCTCACCTGCTTCTACCTGCCAGCCTGATAACCCTCTAACCACTCCCCTGCCAGCCTGATTGACCTCTAACTGCTCCCTGGCCAACCTGATTACCCCTAACTACCCTCTCCTGCCAGCCTGATCATCCCTAACTGCCATCCCCTGCTAGTTTGGTTACCCCTAACTTATCTCCCCTGAAGGTCTGGTTGCTCCCAACTGCCTTTTCTTGCTGACCTGATCTCCCCCAACTGCCCTCCTCTGCTGGACTGGTCACCCTTAACTCCCCTCTCTGCTTGCCTGGTCCCCCAAACTGCCCTCCCCTGCAGTCCTTGTTCCCCCCAAGTTCCCTCCCATGCTGCTCTGGTCTCCTCCAACTGTCCTCTTCTGCTGGCCTGTTTTCCCCCAACTGCCCTTCCCTGTTGACCTGGTCTCCCGCAATTCCTCTCCTCTGCTGGCCTAGTCACCCCTAACTGCCCTCCCTGCTTGCCTGATCACCTACAACGGCCCTCCCCTGCAGATCTGGTTCCCCCCAACTGTAATCCCCTATAGGCCTGAGTTCCCTCAACTGCTCTCCTCTGCTGGTCTGGTCACCCCTAACTGCCCACAACTGCCCTCCTCTGCAGACCATCTTGTGGTGACCATCTTATGTCCACATGAGGCAGTCATCTTTGACCACGTGACTGTGGCCATCTTGTATCTTGGAGTGACTGTCAATTTGCATATTACTCTTTTATTAGATAGGACTAGAGGCCCAGTGCATGAAATTCGTGTATGGGGGATGGGGGAGTCCCTCAGCTCAGCCTGCACCCTCTCCAATCTGGTATCCCTCTCACAATCCAGGACTGCTGGCTCCCAACTGCTTGCCTGCCTGCCTTCCTGATTGCCCCTAACCACTTCTGCCTGCCAGCCTGCTCACCCCTTAACTACTCCCCTGCCAGTCTGATTGATGCCTAACTCCTCCCCTGCCAGCCTGTTTGCCCCTAACTGCTCTTCCCTGTAAGCCTGGTCACCCCTAACTTTCCTCCCCTGTAGGCCTGGTCACCCCTAACTGTCCTTCCCTGCAGGCCTGGTGACCTTCAATTTCCCTCCTTGCTGGCCTGGTCACTCCTAATTGCCTTCCCCTGCAGACTTGATTGCCCTTAACTGCCCTCCCTTGCAGGTCTGATCCCTCCAAACTGCCCTCCCCTGATGGCCATCTTTTGGTGGCCTTCTTGTGTCCACATGGGGGGCAGGATCTTTGACCACATGGGGGCAGCCATCTTGTGTGTTGGAGTGATGGTCAATCTGCATATTACTCTTTTATTAGATAGGATTATACATTCCTAGACGAGCTACTAGTCATAAGGAGCAAATGTTCTTTGGTTTCTTGATTTTATCCCCAAATACCGGCAAGTAATTAGAGTATGAATAAATATTACTGTTTGCCAAATGTTTCTTTTATTTCGAAACAAGTATAGTGCAACTTTGATAGATTCTGCTTATTCAATTCAGACTTAGGGGATGAGGTAAGAATTGATAGGTGAAGAACTATTAGAAGCCCTGCCTTAAGTTAATTTTCTCTGTGGAGGTCCATGTCCATCTTTTGATACTCACATTGGCTTTGAAGTCCTAGACAGGAAGGAACTAGAATAATTGTTTCATCTTCATATCTAGGCACCAACATATATTTTAGAAAGGAGCTTCTGCATCTTCTTTTATGTGTGTAATTGATGTAAATGCAAAATATGACACCAAGCAGAAATAACAGCTGCACCCCAAAGTTAAATCTCTTGAACAGAACAGAACAGAAAAGCCCAGAGCCTCACACAGTGTCCTAGTAGGCTCACTCCAAGGGAGGGTAGATGGAGTTGGATGGATCCTGGGATATAATTTATTTTGCAATTACGGGGAAATGGTAGGCCCACTGGGAGGTCACCCAGTCCTATGCTGTTTAAAACTCTTTATGAGAGGGACTGTCCAAAAAGAATAGAGGCCACATTGAGTGGCACCAACAGCAGAGCTGAAAAGCTCTCCACACCCCATGAGAACAGCATGTGCTGTCCTGTGGGAACAGGGAGCAGCTTACTTTCCTTGAACTACTTTCCCAACAGCCAGCCTGGTGACTAGCACTAAGATCAATAAATACTTGGAGACTGTCTGACTGACTGGAAGCATAGCCTCACAAAACCATAAGAACATTGAAATCTGGAGCAAGATCACAGACTGATAGTAGAGTCAAGCTAAAAGCTAGGACAGCAATGGCACCATTGTATATTTCATATATACAATACAAAATACAGTGTTATTAACTACTAGAGGCCTGATGCATGAAATTTGTTCATGGGGAGTGTGGGGGGGCTTCGTGTCCCTCAGCCCAGCCTGTACCCTCTCCAATCTGGGATCCCTCAAGAGATGTCTGATGTCTGACTGCAGTTGGACATCCCTCTCACAATCCAGGATTGCTGGCTCCCAAGCACTCATCTGCCTGCTTGCCTGATTGCCCCCCACCACTTCTGCCTGCCCAACCACTCCCCTGACAGACTGATCAATGCCTAACTGCTCCCCTGCTGGCCCAATTGCCCCTAACTGTCTTCCACTATAGTCCTGGTCGCTCC
>PVJN01018089.1:9653-39658 GCA_004026805.1 Lasiurus borealis
CGATATCTTTCTCTCTCTCTCTCTCTCTCTCTCTCTCTCTCTCTCTCTCTCTCTCTCTCTCTCTCTCCCCCCTTTCCCCCTCTCTACCCTTCCCCAATAAAAAGTAGTCATTGGTCTTTCTTCAGAGTCAAGTCATTATCACAGTCTATTTATATCTTCAGTCTAGTAGCCTCCCTTTGGCTTAAAAAAAAAAAACCAGCCTTGGTCCCTGTCATACACACTCAGCAGGAAGAAAGGACGAGCTGTCCACAGCTCACCTAAAGAGCAGATTGCTCTCCTGTCTACGTGCAAAGCAATTCATTCGAGATATTTCCAACCTGGGGGAGTGCCAACCTTGAGACCACTGGAAACTGCCATTAGCGGGAATTCAAGGCGCCACTAAAAAAAAATGCACGTTAACTCATCTGCAAAGTGCATTTTAAAGCAGATTGTATTTTAAACCTCATTTCATGCAAATGGCATAAAAAGGGATATTGAAGGCTTTTAAAGATAGTCTGATGCTGACAGATGAGTTTTCCAAGAGGAAGACTTCCTTCCCTCTCACAGTAATAACGAGTGTTTGTCAGCCTGAGTGAAAGCCTTCCCCGAGCCGGCCATTCACCGGTGCCTCCTGGGCCCAATCTCTGCTTTTGGGTCAAGGGCATTGGAGTTGCAACTCATCCCTCTGTGGCGGGGAGCTTCTGCCAGCCAGGGGTCACAGATGATCCCTCTACTCACAGCAAGCCATTCCCCAGTCAGACTCTGGCTGCCCCTCCCCAGGCATCCGGACCCAGGCGGTGGTACACAGCGGCATCTGCCAGAGCAGCGAGTGGGTGTTGCTGCCCAGGACTGGGCCTGGTCCGGCCTGCCTGAGCCTCCAGACGCGCATGTCCATAAACCACGCTGCATCTTCTGACTACCAGGCTCTCAGCACATGGCCATGACAAGGCTCCCATCATTATTCTTTCCACCCCAATCTGCACTCCCTGCATCCACATCGCCACTTGCCAAGTGGTAATAACAACAGTAGCTCTCTCCTAGGGTCTGGCTCAGACCGAGTGCTCAGTTAGTATTATTTATTACAATTTGTATTATTCCAGGGAGATGCTAGAACCAGAGCCCACTCCAGACCCTGAGCAATGTGTCAGGGACAAGGACTGTCTATTTGGCTCTTGCCAGCTCCAGCCCCTCAGGGACTGGGCTCTCCCGCTGCACCTGCAGCAACTGCCTGGGTCTCTCTTCCACAAGGATAAAACCAGCACACTACCCAGAATTCCCTGCTGCTGCACCCATCAGACTGGATACCCAGGGTCTCAGTTCTGGCCTAAACTTACCCCAGAATGGCCAGAGCAACAATAACAGTAATGGTTAACACCTCGTAGTGTTCATGTGTCAAGCCACATTACATATATACACACTCATTTAATTTAATCCCTATTCAAGGTTGTGAGGGAGATATTATTATTCTTCCCATTTAACTGATAAAGGAACCTGAGTCACAAGGAAATTGAATAACTCACCAAACACTCTCCAGCTCCTACTGAACAATTCAAGCTCTTCAGTGTGAGGTGTGGTGGCCCAGGCTTTCGTTAAGCAAACAAAGAGTGTGTCTTGCCCTTCCCTCATCCTCATCCCCCACTGGCCCAACCCCGCTCCCCTCTAGCTCAGTATCTGAATTCCATAGACCGTGGGATTAAAACAAACAAACAAACAAATGGAGCCTGAAACTCCAAATGCCATCAGAGATGACTCTCACGTTAAGGCATGGAGGCCTGTTAACAGGCAAATGTTACCTGTTCATGATGGATGTGTGCAAATTCCAAGTGCCTCACATTACAGAGGACACTTCTTCTTTACGTCCCTCATCTTGTGTGTTCATGTATGTGCTAAACAATGGGTGAGAGATGCTTTCTCCCAGGGCTGTGCCCAACAAGGTCCTCTTAGCAGGCGAGTTTGCAGGTTTCTATGTGGAACTCTGCTGCCCCCTAATGGCACAACTCCATCCTCTGCTCTCAGTAGTTGGTAAGCACGGACCTGAGAATCTTAAGAACTGGGAATTTCAATGTTAGGTGTCCTTCTATCTGAAGGCATTTATTCAAGCACTCCCTCAGAGCAAACCCTGCTTACAAGCCCTTCTAGTTTGCCTTCTTCCTTCCCACCCCACCTTTCCCTTCTCTGAAACATCCCTTCCACCACTAGATTAGCTTCCTACTTCAGCTGCACCCTTTTCTTTTCTTTTTATTTAATAAATCTTTATTGTTCAGATTATTACATTTGTTCCTCTTTTTCCCCCCATAGCTCCCCTCCACCAGGCTCCCACCCCTCCCTCTGCCCTTACCTCCCCCTGCATTGTTCTCATCCATAGGTGTATGATTTTTGTCCAGTCTCTCCCTGCACCCCACTCACCCGTTCCCCCCTGAGAATTGTCAGTCCACTCCCTTTCTGTGCCCCTGATTCTATTATATTCACCAGTTTATTCTGTTCATCAAATTTTTTATTCACTTGTTTGATTTTTAGATTAACTTGTTGATAGATATGCATTTGTTGTTCCTAATTTTTATCTTTACCTTTTCCTTCTTCTTCCTCTTCTTAAAGAGTACCTTTTAGCATTTCATATAATACTGGTTTGGTGATGATGAACTCCTTTAGCTTTTTCTTATCTGTGAAGCTCTTTATCCGACCTTCAATTCTGAATGATAGCTTTGCTGGGTAATCTTGGTTGTAGGTTCTGGCTATTCATCATTTTGAATATTTCTTGCCACTCCCATCTGGCCTGCATCGTTTCTGTTGAGAAATCAGCTGACAATTGTATTGGGTGCTCCCTTGTAGGTAATTAACTGTTTTTCCCTTGCTGCTTTTAATATTCTCTCTTTGTCTTTTGCTCTTGGCATTTTAATTAGGATGTGTCTTGGTGTGGTCCTCTTTGGATTCCTTTTATTTGGGGTTATGTGTGCTTCCTGGACTTGTAAGTCTATTTCTTTCACCAGGTGGGATAAGTTTTTGGTCATTCTTCAAATAAGTTTTCAGTATGTTGCTCTCTCTCTTCTGGCACTCCCATAATTCTTATGTTGGTATGCTTGAAGTTGTCTCAAAGGCTCCTTACACTATCTTCACATTTTTGGATTCTTTTTGCTTTTTGCTTTTTCAGTTGCTTCTTTGTATTTCAAATATTTGACTTGATTCTTGTGTTCCTCTAGTCTGCTGTTAGGTCTCTGTATAATATTTTTTATTTCAGTCAACGTATATTTAATTTCTAGTTGGCCCTTTTTCATCTCCTCTTGGGTCTCACTGAATTTATCCATCTTTTCTAGGAAATTCTTGAAAAACCTTATAATCGTGGTTTTGAACTCTATATCCAGTTGTTTGTTTTCCTCCATTTCTTTCGTTTGTGATCTATTTCTTTGCCTCGCATTTTCGCTATGCTGGGTGAACTGTGCTGGAGTCATTCTTATGATACAAGACTTGCAAAACTGCAAAAGCCTCTCTGTTGAGCTTGGGTGGGATGGAGTCTCAGGGCTGAGCAGACAGTTTTGGTTTCCAGTCAGTTTCATCCTACTGGGTCTTAAGTGTCTCTTGGTAATTGCTGCAGTCCTCTCTGTGTGCATGCGGGCATGCATTCCTTTAGACCTCTGCCTTCCCCTTGTGCTCCAGGACCCTTATGAGTCTGGATCCCCAAGGTTTTGCCTGAAACTGGCGTTCAGTGCAGTCAGAAGTGGAGTTCAGTGCAGTTGGGAGGCTCTGTCTCCCACTCACTAGAGAAAGCCAGTGGCACAATCAGCAGTCCATGCTCTCTGTGCACAGTGGTGTGCGCACCCCCAGACCTCTGCCCTTTCACAGCTCCCCTAAATTTCCGTGCACTCCTCCCTTTTAATGGCAGTCCAGACTCCCCCCATATGAACCTCGCCCGGAACTGGGGTTCAGTGCAGTCAGATAAGGGGTTCAATGCAGTCGGGAGTCTCCATCTCCCCCCCGCCAGAGAAAGCCAGCCAGGTACTCAGCCACCCACTCTCTCCATGCACGTGTCTCCAAACCTCACCTTTTTGCAGCTTTTCTGAGTCTCCGTGAGCCCCTCTCTTTCCTTCTAGTAGTAGAATTTCCACTCAGCCAGCTTTCCAGTGGTTCTGGATGATGTCTGTTCTGTCTTTTAGCTGTACTTTTTAAATTGTTGTGTGAGGCAGCAGTTCAGGTGTTCACCTGTGCCGCCATTTTGTTTCTCCTCTTCAGCTGCACCCTTTTCGACCCCCTTTTCTCGTAGGAGGTAAGTGTCCCACAGGCACCTTTGGCTTCTGCAGAAACCTCCTGGCTGGGTTTTCATGTGCCTTGTAGCTCACAGAACATTTTATCTTTTCTAGACCAGTTTCTCTACAAAAGATAGTAGACAAAGGTTTCCATTTGTCTTCCTGAAGTTTCCTGCTTTCGGAAATTACTTCCAATTTGAAAGGGGTAGAAAAGAGAGAGCCAGGACACAGGTGCCACCCAGGCCCCATCCCTGGTCCCCGAGGGAAGACACCAGGCCTCCTCTTCCCCAGACTGCGACTCAAGAGAACGGGTGACCTTGGCTGAGAGTTCAGGTGGCAGTCATCTCAAAGCTCACTTCGGAGCCAAAGAGAGAGGACTTGCCTGGCCTCCCAGATTCCTGCTTGACCCCATAGGGTTCAACTTCAGAGGAGCAGAGGAGAGAGGAAATGAAGGATGGATCTGCATAACAATGAAGTGCACATCCCACAGGGCCAAGCTCCTCAGTGGACAAGAGGCAGTTAGGAAAATAATGTTTCCATATTTCTCTGAGAATCACTACCTGGTTTTAGAGAGATGTGGGGGAAGGGGCACTCAGGTGGGCAGTCAAAAGGTTATTGACTGCAACATTGGGAAGAATTAAAAACTCTCAATGGTGAAGAGACTGTAAAAGAGGCAACTTAGAAGGCCTGAGCCCACCTAACACGCCCCCCTTCACCCTCCACCCCTGGATCCCCAATCTTCTGAGGAGCTTAGGAGAGTGGTTCTCAACCTCTAGATTCATCAGAAACACCTGGCGGGCCGTGAAACCACTTGGCTGGGCCCTGCTCCACCCCGATCCCACCCCCACCCTGAGCCTCTGACTCAGCAAGTCTGGGCAGGGTCTGAGAATCTGTGCGGCCACCAGGTTCCCAGGTGAGGTGATCTGATGCTGCTGGTCCAAGAAACACACTTTGAGAACTGGAGTTAGATCAGCTGCCATCACTACCCACCTCTGTCCTACACAATAATTGTCAACAGAATTTGCAAATAGATTTAAAATTACTTCAGGACAAAAGAATGATCCTATACAACCCAAACTGGGGTATGCAAATCCACATGCTACACAGTGTCTGCCCAGAATACCAAAGCCACTTACAGATTTGCAGAGGAAAAACAGCTAAATAATTTAACGGGCACTTTTAAAACATGACATTATTGTTATCAGGCAGGAATATACTTTCAGGATAGTGGAATTTTTAAGATAGAATTAAGGGATTTTTAAGAACCTTCTGACTTCTCAGGGGTCACGTTGAGAATGTTCCGCATTGGCTCTGCACTTTAAACCACACTTCTAGGCCTGTGTGTGTGTGTGTGTGTGTGTGTGTGTGTGTGTGTAAATGTATGTGGGGCTGCACATGTGTGTACTGTGTGCACATGTGTGTTCTGTGTGTGCATACATGTACAGGCGTGTACTGTGTGTGTATGCATGTTATCCTCCTCACTTCCATCAGGATTTTGTTTTGATGGTGAGGGGTAGGAACCTCTCTGAGAAATGCCATTTTAGGTGTTTTCAATTACTAACACTGTAGGTGAATGAACTGTATTAACGTTTTCCATGAGGCTAGCTGTGGAATAAGAAAAAATCTAAGTGGGAGGAAAAGTGAGGTGGGAATGAGGAAGGTGGCTTGACATGAGCTTCAAACCAGGTTGCTGTGAAGAGAACGCTAGCAGGGTCCTGGCAGACACGGGCACCAGATGCAAAAACACACTTGCCCATCAACCCTCCAGCTTCGCCCTCCATCCCATCTAAATCGCCCTGAACAATTCCCAGGTTCTGGAAGTTTGTGAAAATAAGAGGGAGCATACTAGTTGCCAATCAACAGCTTAGAGAGCTTATCTTTCTATTTTGCAAACAATACCAATTTCTTCTTTCCCAGGGTCTATGTTGCGGACTTCCCAAGAGCTCCTCACTGTGCCCAGTTATTAGTCCTGGTTGTCACAGTCCATCGAGAATAAGGGTTGGGACAAGTTGAGTTTTATTTTGAAGGCTGATTTTCCTGAAGTATTTCTTACGTTAAAAAAAAAAATCAAGACAGCCAGCCATTGTTGTTCAGTGGTTGAGCATCAACCCATGAACCAGGTGGTCACGATTCTATTCCCGGTCAGGGCACGTGCCAGGGTTGCAGGCTCAATCCTCCAGTAGGGGGTGTGCAGGAGGCAGCCAATCGATGATTCTTTCTCATCACTGATGTTTCTATCTCTCTCTCCCTCTTCTTTCCTCTCTGAAATTAATAAAAATATTTTTTTTAATCAAGACAAGAATGTGATTTAAATTTGTGAGCACTATGCGTGGCTAGTGTTGCTCAATGGTTCAGTACTGATCCATAAACCAGGAGATCACAGTTCAATTCCTCCTGCATGCCCCCTACTGAGGACTGAGCCTGCAACCCGGGCTCAATCCTCAGTAGGGGGCATGCAGGAGGCAGCCAATCAATGATTCTCTCATCATGGATGTTTTTATCTCCCTCTCCCTTCCTCTCTGAAACCAATAAATATATATATACACACACGTGTGTGTGTGTATATACATATACAGACACACATATGTGTGTATATATATATATATATATTTTTTTTTAAACAAACTCAGGGGACACTTACATGAACATGGCAACAAGGACATAGGCTGAACCTACAGAACACTAATCCAATTCCCAGGGACCTACCTGTCCAATGAACTCGGGGAAGCTGAGGATGGGCCCGTTGTGGAAGACTGGGTAATAGAAGACATAGGCCATCATCCAGGGCAAGGAGTAGAAGGTACGCCCGCAGGGCAGCTGCTGCCAGCAGAACTCGAGGCTGAAGCTGGTGTAGTACAGGCAGCGGACGGTCAGCGTGAACTGCAGCAGGTAGTACTCGTTTTCTGTCTTGTACCACCCTCTCTGCAAAGTCGCCAGGAAAGAACAGCTCGTGAGTGGCAAGGAGGGACATGGCCCAGCCTCCAGGGAAGGAGATTTCTTCCACAGGGAGAGCCGCAGTACCATAAAGAAAGTGGAGAACCACTGAACAGCAGGTAAATCCATGGTAATCAAAACAAGCAGTTAAAGAGCAGCGGGCAGAAGAGTGTCTCTAATATCAACCATCAACTCAGCATTAAGCCTGATGCAACATAAGGAAGATTTTCCCATTATGCACCTGTCAGATTCATCCAGGGGGTATCCTGAAGGTTAGCCACAACCAATGGATACTGTGACAGCTCCTCCAACAATTCTGAAGACAAAGTGAGGCTTATAAATGTCACACAGATTGTCCACTAGCTCATCTTTCCCATCAGGTGCCCACCCAGGGTGCACGAATTCTAAGTGGCTTCACTTGAATCAATGAATGAGTGAGTGAATGAACGAACAACAACAACAAAAAGACACCACAGGAATTCCAGCTCTGCTGTGAATTTTAAAAAAAGATTAAAAAACTTCCCACATTTTCTATGCAAAGAAATACTTGCCTTATCTGTCTCAGGGGCCATCATGGACACCAGATGAGACAAGCATGTGAGAGTTTCCTGTAAATTGTACAGCACTCTCCACCTGACTTTTGATGAAATGCCCAGGGAACTATTGCTTTCTTTTCTCCCTATGGCTGACCCTCTGTTCCTGTGATATGTGCCACCATCCCTGCCCAGCAAACTGGTAGAAAAGGTTAGCCCCATGCAAGCTCAGAGGGCTCAGACACAGCTTCAAGGTTAGCCCTGTGCAACCTCAGAGGGCAAAGACAGAGAGCTACAAAAGACTGCAGAATGCAACGTGCATCAACGGCACGTGGCCACTAGGAGGAGCCCCATCACAGTTCTTCAATTGTTGCCTGAAAAGAGATAGACAGGATGGGGGCACCACTCAGGGGACCTTCTCCTCCCCAACAGAGACACTTACCTTAATTTCCTCCACATCTTGCAGCCTCAGAGTGGAGAGCAGGAAGAGAGAACAGAGCCATGACAGGAACAGTGACCGGAACTGGGCTACGCAGAAGGAGATGACGGTGTGGAGAAAGATCATGGCCGTTCCAGGGGCCCCCAGCACACACCAGCAGGCCCACATGCCATAGGCGGTGAGGAACCAGGGTCTGTGCTGTGGACAGAGGACCCCGTGAGAGAAGTGGGGGACGGGGGAGGAGGGAGTGAGGAAGGGTGAGCTAAGAGGGCCATAGTTATGGGAGGTTCTACCTGAAAGAGGCTAATGCTTGGTGACCCTCTGTACACATTATCCTGCAAAAGTGAAGGTGAGCCAAGACCGGTTTGGCTCAGTAGATGGAGCATCGGCTTGCAGACTGAAGGGTCCCGGGTTCGATTCTGGTTGGGGGCATGTACCTTGCTAGCTGGCACATCTCCACAGTGGGGTGTACAGGAGGCGGCTGATCGATGTCTCTCTCTCATCGATGTTTCTGACTTTCTATCTCTCTCCCTTCCTCTCTGTAAAAAAATCAATATATATATTTTTTTAAGTTAGGATGAACACCAAGTTTTGATGAACACTTCTCAGGAGTCTCACTGAGAAATCTGGGCCCATCCAAACCACAAAAGGCTTTTAAAGCCTAAACTGCAGATTTAAAATTAAATATTTAATTACATTTTTACTTTGTTAGCATATTGTTTAGTCTAATCTATATCCCAGAAAATGTGTATCTTACTTGCTTTCTGTGATATTGAGGCCTGTGCACAGTCAGCCCAATTAAAACATTGTCTCATTTTAGAAGAATCAGAGAATATCTTTCTATTTAATTATCAGGTTTTTATAGTGGTTGCCATTGAGTAACTAAATAGATAAATTAGCATGTCTCTGCTTTTATGACAAATTCTTGGTCATCTCTGGCTCGCTTAAAAGCCACAAGGATGTTTAACACTGTTCGAAAGGCAATATATCCTAATGGTTTAATTACTCAAGCTTTTAAGTCCAACTGCCTAAATAAATCCTAGTGTCCCCATTAACTAGCTGTGTGACCCTAGGTAAGTTGCTTCATGTCTCTTGTGTCTCAGGTTTTTTAATATATAAAATTAAGATAATACCAATACCTTCTTCAGAAGGTTGTTGTGAGGACTTAGTAAGTAAATGCATGTGAAATACATATGCAGAACACATAGTAGAAATTTTAGTTGTTAACCTATAGGGAAATAGGATGTGTCTTTTCAGCATGCATATAAAATATAGTTTCCAGGAATGTCTTCTTGTAAAAACAAAAAGCCTCCTGTAAGGAAAAAGCAGATGTGGGTTGTAAATTGTAAATCCCATCCTTAGATGTTAACTCTTCCAAATGAAAAAAAAAATGCTTAAGTACAATTTTTCCCAAACCTATACTCCAGCTCAAGAGAGAACATTTTAAATGAGTGATTACATCAGCCACTTTTAAGTTCCAAGAAAATCAGAGAAATCTGCAGTTCATTTTTACTATTTTTCCATCCTACTGCCCACGGAAAACAGCCACATAAATTTGCTTCAAACTTTCCCCCAAACACTCACCTCTGGGCAGAGTGCAAGTATAAGAAACAAGGTCGCCAAAGAGTGTTCTTTAAGAAGTAGTCACAACAAATGAAAAAAAAAGAGGGGTGCGGGGGGTTCTTTTGCAACATGACCTACAGCAGCATTATTTACCACTTGGGATTGTTTCATGCTACGAACATGCACATATCCACAGTCACATTTTTATTAAGTGCTACTTGATCCATTTGGAAAAAGCCTGTTTTCTGGGATTCCTTTGGGAATTTAACCGCAGACTTAAGCTGCTTCAACTTGGAAACACTGAACGAACCTTCAGGAAATACTTCATAGTGCTGTGCAAATCCCATGTGCCCGAGAGATTCTCTGATGAGTTCCCCGAGCTCACCAAGGCCACCTGGGGGCACGTAAGCTGGTCCCATATCCCATCCCCCACTGTCTTCCTCCTGCCACACAGTTCAGGAAGGCGACATCTGATGTTATTCTCTCTGAGACTTCACAGAAGATGCTCTCTTGTTCACCTCGTGTTCTCTACAAACTCCCCACACCGCCCACCCATTCTCACCCATGGGTAAAGGCAAATCTACTGCATATGTTCATGGCGAACAGGCGATGAAAAGGAAGAGATGTGCACAATGCAAAAGAAGCACCTATAAAATACCGATTTTCATCCTCTGTCTATAAAAACACATGGACACGGACAATATGTGGTGAATGCCTGGGGCAAGGGAGAGGGCGTGGGCTAGAAGGGGGACATTGTGAAGGGGGGGAAAGGGTACATCTGAATAACATTCAACAACAAAGATAAATTTTTAAAATTGCGATTGTAATCCCATCCACAAAACTCCACTAAAATCCTGATATAGGGTGAGTAGCCTTCCATGCCTTCCAAGACTAGCATCCTGTCATGTTCATGTTATAATAATGTAAGCCCAGAATGAAACAGGGTACCTAGCATACAGCAAGTGTCTCATAAATACTGGATGGATGGATGGATGGATGGATGGATAGGAGGGGTGGATGGATGGATGAATATGTTTCAAGTCTTGGGATTCAACATGGTAGTTACAACTAAGATATAACAAGAAATTAGCACCAACATTTTGGACTTTTTGGTCCACTCAAGTGAAATCCTGCTCTTTTCCAAAGTCTCTACTTCTACCACTTAACCCCTTTATAAACAAAGGCTGTTTCGCCAATGCAGCTGAAACAGAAAGGAGTCTTTCCTTATCTCACTGCCTACTGTGTGTTCCCCACTCTCAGTGGTCTTTTATGTTGAGGGGATCTCAAGTTGGCACCTGGTGGGGTGCACAGGCAGACCTGAGATGCCAACACCCACCCACAGGCCCCACCTGTGGATGCAGACCTCTGCTGTAGAACTGCTGCCTACCGCCCCAGTGAGGGTCTCCCAGGCACCAGCCAGTTGAACGGGCGCATTCCCAAGGCTGAAAGCAGCACCCTTGAGAACAGATGGGGGTGGGGTGGGGCGAGGACTGGCCCTCCTTCCTTTTGCAAATCTACCGTCTCCAGATGTTCTTCAAAGGGAGTCAGGGAGAGCTGGCTGGCAATGCCCCCGCTCACACCATACCCACTTCTCTCCTGCTCTAGCTGTGGGCACCAACTGGTAATAGGCTGTGCCTGAGTGGTTTCCCTCATTATCCCTGTGGGGAGAAACGAAAATGCAAAGCCTCGGTGAAGACTCCTGTCGGCAACTGTACCAGACTTTGCTGTGTGTTCATTCTCCCGCATCTGCCTGAAAACCACTTGGTGGGGCACTGCCTGAGAAAGAAGCGAAAGGAGTCCATCAATGACCCTGATATCCCGAGACATGGCATACATAGTGCACTACATAATCCAGGGGAGCTGCTGCTGAAAAATATGTCTGCATTTCTCTGCAAACAAGCAGGGAGAAAACAAAACCATCCCAGAGTCCAAAGGCTGCATTCCAGCCTGCTTCCTCCTCCCTCCACCCTCCACCCCCGGGAGCAAGACGGGGGAGGGGCCCGTCCATCCCTCCCCGGACCCGCACCGATGGAGGAGGAAGAGCCAGGTTCCAGGAAAGCCATTAGTGCCTGAGATCCCTATTAGGTGTGCGGTTTCGGTAACCAGCTGGGAGAAGCGCCGGTCCCCCTGGCAGCCCTCCCGGGGTTACTTTACTCATCTCAGCCAACACGCTTTCAGTGCTGCGGCCGATGAGCTCAGCGGTCCGGGCCCGGATGCTAAAGATGTGGGTTCAGATACAGTGAAAACTGTTCTGTGGTTAGCAGCAGCCCCAACCCGCAGCCCCCCCACCCCGGGCGGCCTCCTCAGAACCTTCCTGCAGGGTTATTTTCCGTTCCGAGGGCTGAGAACACCACGTCTCAGGTGGTGGGGAGGCCACAGGGGTGTTCGAGAAAGGAGGAACTGTCTGACCCGTCCAGTGCACGCGCCAATCATAACAAACCGCAGCCCAGGCCCAGGGCCGCTATTCAGCCGCCCCTCCCAGGGCACCGGGCCCTGGCACAGTCACCAAAACCCAGAGAGCCCTGCCCAGAGAAAAGGCCTTTAACCTCGGCCAACGAGCTCAGTGGAAAGTTTTATTACTTGTCATGGCAAAAAAAGAAAGAAAAACGACGCTTTTGAAAATATCCTGCCTCTCTTTGGACGGAGGCAGGGCTTGCAGGGGAAGAGACAAGATTAGATATGAAACAGAGATGTGCAGCATCCTTCAGGGTTTAAGGGCTGTAATACCCAGAATCGCTAACATCTGGCCCTGCACCATGCTGGTCATAGTTCAGGATGCCTCCAAGGACAGAGAAATAAATGAACTCCGGTCCAAATCTTCCACCCTAAGTACCAAAACACCCACCCGAAGGAGGGCCATCTGGAACACTTAGCCCAGGTGGTGAAAGCACAGAGCTCATGGGGCCAACGCTGTGGTTCATACTCCTGTGAGGGCCAAGCAGACCCACACAAAGAAAGCACTGTGCCCCAGCCCCCGGCAGATCCCTCCTCGCCAACTGTCGCACAAATCAAACCTGTGGTCCCAAAGGGGACGGGACACACACACACATACACACATGCACACACACACACATACACACAGATGACTCTGTGAACTCTGCCTCATTCCAAGAAAAATGCAAAGCCACCTCCTACTAACTTAGTATGACATGTGTTCTGCAGGTAAAATGACAGGTCCAGCCCAGTGGTTGAGCATCAACCTATGAGTCAGAAGGTCATGGTTCAATTCCTAGACGGAGCACTTGCCCAGGTTGTGGGCCTGATCCGCAGTGTGGTGTTCAGGAGGCAGCTGATCAATGATTCTCTCTCATCATTGGTGTTTCTATGTCTCCCTTCCTCTCTGAAATATATATATATATCACACACACACACACACACACACTCACTTTAAGACAGGTCTGCCTGTGCACCCTGCCTGAGAATGAGATGCAAACAACTCGACTTCCTTCAAGCCACAGCTCAAAGCCACATCCTGGAAGTCCATCCCTGTCCCCCCAAGGCAGAGATGGCCCACTCCTTCCCCTGGCACCCACCCCACCACCACATGAAGTCCAAACTGAGACCAGTGTTTTGTTTCCTAGGTAACCTCTCACTCAGCTCTCCAAAGGAAGGGGTGTGTCTCCCAGTCCCTTCCCAGCACCCAGCACCCTCACACACTTGAAACAGGGTCAGAGAAAGGACTTCATGAGAGGAGTGTTGGCATGACAGCACAGACAGCCTCTGCCCTCGGAGATTTGGGATCTCAAGACCGTCACCTCCTTTTTTGAACACCGTAGAGGGGACTGCTCCCAGGAGCACACGGAGACCAGTCTCAGCACATGCTAAATGCCAGCAGATGCCAGCAGCCACCACCATTTACTCAGCTGTCATCACAGGCAAGCATCACCTTGAAAAACATCAGACCCTCAGCACTGCCCCAAGAAGCAAGCGCTACCATCCCTGTTGCACAAATGAGGAGATGAATTCAAAGGTATGAACTAACTTGCTGAAGACTGCAATGGCTCAAAACCCACAGAGCTGGGAGCCAGCCAGGCGCTCCTAACCACACCCAATACTGCCTCCCAAGACGGCAAGAGCCTTAACTCAAAGTTGCAAGAAAATTAAGCGGAGGAACATCTGTATAATGAAACATGGGGGTTTCATGTTGGGTTCAACAAACCAACTAAATTTATGTCCCTCCCTAGGGAACTGGCTGTCCAGGTCATTTCACTGTGGACATTCCCTTTGCTGAAGATCACATTTCACTTCCAGTGACCACATTTCATTATCTCCCTTCCAGTATGCATAAAGAAGTCTCCGCCCAAAATAAGCCCGCCAAAAGTCCTTTAAAAGTCACTGACTCCCGTCACTGGGTGCTGGGGCCATCCAGGCTCAGCCTCCTGGTGTACGGGTGATCGAATAAATTGGTAACCCCTCACCACTCTGGCCTCATTCCTCCTTTGGACCTAACATTTCTGATGATGAAAAGTGCAAGACAGGAGTTGAAAACAGGAAGTTTGGAAAGAGGGAGGAGCATCTCACCAGGAACCTGGAGTTCATCTACATTTCACATCCTCTAAGGGGGTTACAGCTCCTCCAACGGAGGGGGAGTTGGTTCTTGAAGAAAAAAAGTACTCTTTATGAATAAAGCACGGGCATGAATACAATACATAAACAGATAAGCAGTACATCTGTGCTTCAAACTTCATAGAGCAGTGGCAGTTAGGGAAAACAGCTAACAGGGCTCCTGGCAGTGGGGTGATAAGGAAGAAAGCTAGAGAAACACTCATGTCTGAGTCACAAACAAGTAGTAGCAAGAACAGGAGGGAAGCAAAGGAGGCCAACCAGACGGAGCACATGGGTCCTGAAGCACATGGCAGAGCGGTGGGTTGGGCAGGACGTGAAGAATTCAGTGTGCCCAAGGCAACCTCACCTTGCCTTCTACTCACGTGATCAATTAAAAATATATCAAATCTCATACACACAGGAAACAGTATCTGGGACGTCTGTAAGGTGTCCGAAGAATAGTGAAATAGTCCTGCACAAACACCAGCAGCCTAAGAAAAACAAGCCTCTCCGTGCTTTGGAGGGCTCTGGGTATCTAACCCCCCATCCCCCAACCCCAGCCCAATTCTTTCTACATCCCTCCCTGACCAGCCATGACCACTGTCCTGAGTTTTATGTTGCTGCTGTATTATCTTATCTTTCTTTGTACATTTGCAAGTGTGAATCTAGTTTGCACACTTCTGAGTTCTGTATATAGGCCAGATTCCTTACCCGATTAGCTCCATGTCATAATCCAGAAATTCATCCATGCTGATGACTATAGTTTTACTTTCAAACCTTTACGTTCATCGGTTTGGAAAATAATTGAAGGAAGTACGAATAGGATAAGGACGTGTTAGCCCTGTACCTGAAATGCCTGATCGGTCATGAACAATTCATCCTCATCTCTTCCAGGCCCATATCCATGTCTACTGATTCTTAGCTCAGGGCCCCTTCTTCACACAAAGCAAAGGAGAAAGAGGCTTCAAAGGAGACGATGCAGAGGCATACCTTCCTTGCAATCTGGTTGGCCATTTGCGACACAGCCAGGTGACCGAGGAGGAGCCACACCAGCCGCTGCTTCCCCCACTCCATCCAGAAGCTCCATTCGAAGTCTGTCTGGTCCTACATAGGCCAAAAGCAGAATTTATCAGAAAGATTCCAGTACATTCTGAGGCAGAACACAAACTCCAGCTAATAAACCCACTGGAAAGCAGGCCAGTGGGAGTCCAAACTCTACAAGCTTGTCCCCCGGTGGCATGCAGGAGGAAGCCGATCCAAGATGGTTTACATAACACTCCCATCCTTGACCATACTGAACCTCCACCCACATACACTCGCCCCTCCAGCGTGGCTGGTCTCATTGCCATTCTCCAGATACGTATCTTTGTTAAAGCTGATTCCCCAGGACCCTCTGCAGGATAGAAACTGTCATTATTCCCATTTTATAAACGCTTTAAACAGGGGTTAAAGAACTCAGTTGTTATCTAGCATCACACAGCCAGTGTAAGTCATGAACTGAGCTTATCTCAGCTTAGTTATCTCTCTCCCGCTGCCTTCTTCTCAATAAAAAGAAATACATATTTTTTAAAAGTGGTGGAGAGTGGAATCAGGTGGCCCAAGTTCTAGTCATGTCTGTCACTGTGTAAACCAACCAGGCACTTAACTCCTGGGCCTGAACCTTCCTGTGTGGGAAATGAAGGTCTGAACTAGTGCAATGTCTAAGATTCCTTTCAGAAAGTGAAAAAACTTATTTTTCAGGCTAAATGAAAGGAATACTAAGGAGTGGGTCACCCACTCCCAGGAACTCTGAGCCCTGAATGTGTGTGACCTTTCAAGAGAGGCCTGGCCTCCGGCTCACCACCTCGTGACCAAGCCAGGCCTCCAGGTTCCCACCCACACTGGCAGCATGCTCTGTTCCAGAAAGTTCCCTACTCATTCAGCCTGGCGTCTTCCCCAGAATGGGAAGAACCCACCACTGTGTGTGGATTTACTACATGGTATGGTCTGCCCACTGTGGGGTAAGAAAACTACCCTCGCAGAGGTTAAATATCATGCCCAAAGTCTCGCAGCCAAGAATGGCAAAGCCCAAGTTCAAAACCCAGACTCTCAGGCTACAGTCTGTGTTCCTGTGATAAAATACGTAGTACTGCTCTGGCTGGTGTGGCTCAGTCAGTTGGGCATCATCCTGTGCACTGAGAAGTCAATCACCTGTTTGATTCCAGGTCAGGGTACATGCTTGGGTTTCAAGCTTGATCTCTGGTGGGGGCATGCAGGAGGCAGCCAATCGATGTTTTTCTCTTTCATCATTGATGTTTCTGTCTCCCTCTCCCTTCCTCTCTGACATTAATAAAATCATATTTTAAAAACAAAGAAAAGATAAAGGTTCTAGAAACCGCGGACTCAAAAGGAGTGAATCCATGGATAACGAAAGGGGAACATCAGCATCCAGAAAGACTGCAACATCTGAAATACCACAGCAAACAACCACGATATCCTTCTCCTGAAAATATTAGTAAAAGGAAGGTCTGCTCCATATGGTAGACACCACCACTTGACTCAATCCACACTCCAACCCCCAGGTGGAAGGACTTCTTATACATTAGTGGTTGGAAAGCAGGAAACTACATTTCCCAGAATCCCCTGCAGCTAGCATGTCTGCACATTTCATATGACCTTGCTTCAGGTGAACACAGGAAGACGTTGAAGGCGAAAGAAATATGGGCTGCGGGAGTCTCCTGAAAGAATGGTGGCAGAGGCCCTTTGGCTGATGCCCAGCAGCCCAGGTGGAGACTCCAAGGCCCAGGTAGGCCGGCGGTACACAGCTTCCTGGTGTGGCAGTTTGGGTAGTTCTCAAGCCCTGAACTGTGCAGCAGCGTTGCAGGCTACTCTGGGAATTGCTACTGGAATTGCTACTGGGAATTGCTTAGTGCCTGTGCACACAGTTTTTTTGACTATCCTGAGATCTCCTGAAATTCCCGCAATAAATTTCTTTCTGTTTAAACTAGCTGGAGAGGAACCTGTTGTCTCCATGGAAACTTGGTCAACATACTTTGGAGTTTTGTTTGTTTGTTTTGATCAACATACTTTGGAATGAACTTTTCTTCTGGTTTCAATCCAGCTTTAGTTTCATAATAGAAGCATTATGAAAATAACTCACTTTGCAGAAAACTATTCTGAAATAAATCTGTTCAGTGGAGGAAAATAAAATGGAGGAAGGTTCAGGAACTGGGAACATGGAGGTAATGAGTGTTTACGTTAGAACACAGTCACCAGTGAATCTAGGTATGTGTTTCAAACCAAATAGAAAAGGATCCACCTTACTTATTACCAGGGAGTATTTTTCACTAGCATGGCTCTTTACTCCTCAGATTGAGCAGACAGTGCAGAGCTGAATAGATTTACTCTTTTTCTGATCCTTGTATCCAGAATTTTACAACAACAAAAGAAACACCATAGAAGTACTAGACATTTTTGTGTTACCTATTTCCTAAATAACATTATGTGCATATTACTTACTTTGAGACCATACATAATTCCCAATCACACTGAGCAAAAGTAATCTGTTTATAAGGCTCTGAGGAAACCTTTACAAGGTACTTGAATCCGGAAACATTGCCCTGCACTTTCAAAGGCAGCACGCTCACCTTAATGGCCTATAAATCTCCCGAGGAGAGAGGGAAAAGGGGGGCGTATTTATGTGAATTCTGCACAGGAGCAGCGCTGCTCTCTGGATGAACTCAGCCCAATGATTCATTTAGCAATTATTGCAAGAGTTTGCTTTCCTTTCAACAGATACTTTGCTCTTTCTAAAATAAATTGAATTAAATTCGTTTACTGCTCACAATTTTCGGAGACAACACTCCTTCCCCAGCCAACATTTCCTTAAAGACAAAATGTTTTCATTAACAAAACCTCCCCCCCCTCCCCCCCGTAAATAACAAAATCTCTGCTTAAGTGTCTTCCCCATCCTCTACAGGTGAAGGTGGAGATGCTCACCGGGGCCAGGATGTCACCAACTAGCACTGTTCTACCATGTACCATCCCAGTCTCTTAAATGGCCCTCATAATCTAGGCCAGGCAAATCGGCCCAGGGTATAAGGGGGGTAGGGAGGTGTTGTGTAGAAGAAGGAAAGAGAAAATCTCTCGAGCCAAAACTGGTTTGTCTCAGTGGATAGAGCGTCGGCCTGTGGATTGAAAGGTCCCAGGTTCGATTCCTGTGCCTTGGTTGCGGGCACATCCCCAGGGAAAGGCATGCAGGAGGCAGCTGATCGATGTTTCTCATCGATGTTTCTGACTCTCTGTCCCTCTCTTTTCCTCTCTGTAAAAAGTCAATAAAATATATTTAAAAGAAAAAGAAAACCTCTCGAGGACTTGGTTAAACCAAGAGATCCTAACTGATGTGGGGAAGTTCTCTGAATCTCTTCAACCTAACTGCCAACCTAAACTCAGTGACTTCTGCCCTAACCGGTTTGGCTCAGTGGATAGAGCGTCGGCCTGCAGACTGAAAGGTCCCAGGCTTGATTCCAGTCAAGGGCATGTATGTACCTTGGTTGTGGGCACATTCACAGTAGGGGGTGTTCAGGAGGCAGCTGATAAATGTTTTTCTCTCAACAATGTTTCTAACTTTCTATCCCTCTTCCTTCCTCTCTGTAAAAAATCAATAAAATATATTAAATAAATAAATAAATAAATAAATAAATAAACTCAGTGACTTCCTCTGGCTACACCGCTACCTACCTACCTACTTTCTAACATTCACTCCAGATTATGCCAGACAAATGCATTTACTTGAACAAGTACAGATTCTGTCTCCCTGACTTGCCTATTCCATATTTCTCCCTTTCTTCCTAGAGCTAACGAAGAATGGATCACATTTTAAAAGAGAAACACTAAATCCTAGTACAAAGGCAAAGGCACACACACAAAATATATATATATATATATATATATATATATATATATATATTATTTTTCCCCACGTCCTCATACTGGAAAAAAAAAACCACACATTTTCTACAAGGTACATATATGGAGAAATGAGGTGCCAACAGTTAATAAGGCTGGTCAATAAGTTAGGGATCCCGACCCCCCAAAAAGTGTAACAGAATGCGATGACTAGATAGCAAATGACATAACCTCATAAGATTCCCCAGCTACGAACCATGCCTACGTCCCATTCGCGTCACTTCTGCAGGATACAGAAAGACTAAGCGAGTCACAGTGACATGGAGAAAAAATGGTTCCCAGGCCTTTGGGGACCATGGTTCCTAAAATGGTTCTCACACTCACTACATAGGCTTACTAGCAGAGGTAAGTGACACAGGAAAGAAGCATTGAACCTATAAGTCAATAGAAATCACACAATCTGAATAACAGGAAAAATAGGCTGAAAACATAAATAAACAGAGCCTCAGAAGTCTGTGGTACAATTATAAAAGATCTAACATTCCTGTGATTCATGAAATCAAAAAAAAAAAAAAGGAGAAAATATGGGGTGGCTGAAAAAAAATATTCAAAGAAACAATGTTTAAAAATTTTGCAAATCTGGCAAAAGGCATAAACCTACAGATTCAAGAAACCAAATGAACCCTAGTCAATTTATATGTACCAATTAAAAGGCAGATTGGCAGGACGGATTTTTAAAAAATGATCCAACTCTATGCTGTCTGTAAAAAATTAACTTTAAATACAACAAACTTGGTAGATTGAGAGTAAAAGGATGTAGAAGGACACATACTCTACAAACATCAATCAAAAGAAAGCAACAAGAAACCAAAAATAGAGCCACACATCTGGTCAACTGATTTTTGACAAAAGTGCAAAAGCAGCCAAAACCAGTTTGGCTCAGTGGATGGAGCATCGGCCTGCGGACTGAAAGGTCTCAGGTTCGATTCTGGTCAACGGCATGTACTTTGGTTGTGGGCACATCCCCAGTCGGGGGTGTGCAGAAGGCAGCTGATCGATGCTTCTCTCTCATTGATGTTTCTAACTCTCTCTCCCACTCCCTTCCTCTCTGTAAAAAAATCAATAAAAAATATATTTTTTAAAAAGTGCAAAACAAACAGAAGAATCATCTTTTCAACAAAAGCTGCTATAGCAAGTGGCCATCCATAAGCAAAAAATAAAGTAAAATAAAATCCAGCCAGTGTATCTCAGAGGTTGAGACTGGGCCTGAGGTTTGCCTTCATGAACCAGTGGGAATTCTCCGTGGTTCTGTGTCTTAATTGCTGGAGGTTGAGAAAAGGAGAGGAGAGTGCCCAGAGTCCCAATATACAAAAGAAATAAAACCAGTTTCGGTGGTTGAACCAGAATGAGGTTTAGAGTCCCATCAGCCTGACCTCGGCTTCGCCCTCTAATGGTGGCTCCAGAGGTACCCAATGAGTACTAAGGTATATATATGTAGAACCTCAAGGGTATGACTAAGGCTTATTTGCATACCCATAATACCCTGCACAGAATACAATCCTTTTCAAGTTTAAAAAAACTTTTTTTTAACTTGATAGTTCTAACTACAACAAACTAAAGTTTCTTGTGCAAACTTTAGGCAAAAAGTACCTCAAGAACTACAAAGCCACCATAACTGTACTAGGAGTTGCAGTTACTGGAGGAGGGAATTTGCCAAGAGGAGAGCATACTCTGGTTTCTCTTCAGATCGCATAAATCTTTCGCCTTTTACTAAAGATTTCCGTGGAGAGGAACAATTCTGAGTTTATGCCTAATTTTTTGAGGCCTTGCTTTAGCAGGGCTATCTTTTATGGTTATAAGGAAAGATACCACCTAATAAAGGAGCTCTTCTTGGGTTTCTTTACTGGCGACCAGTCCTGGCATGTCAAGTGGAGCTCCACCCACTTCCTTTTTTTATGTTATGACACTGTTCCACAGGACCAGGACTGGTTGGCCTGAACTGGTTTCTTCTCCTTGCCTCATAAATGTCTGCGTGGCTGACAGAACTGGGTCTCATATTTGCCTTCATGAAACCTGGGTGTGAAATTATGTTGGACAACTCACCCACCCGGAACTTAGCAGCGACTGTTACCCTGACTGTGGCTTCAGTCAGTTCCCCGCACACCGACGCCACCCTAATTTCTTTCTAACTGAGACAGCAACTGTCAGGACATGATTTTTAAAAGTAATACTGTAACTTTGTGAAGAATGTTGACCGGCACCACTTTTAGGGAACGTGAGAGAAGGAAGTGTTTCCCCACTTCCAAGTCTCTCCAAATTTCAGCTCCAAGTCACTGCTTCAACCCTCTAGCCTGGAATAATCTCTGCTCCTCCTCCTTCTCTGCGAGATCACTTATAAAAGTTAACTCTTCCACCTCCCCGGGGATGTTCTTAACACTGAATGTGCCCAAATGGGGAGCCACAGTCCAGAAGCAGTGAGTTAGCAGTAGACAGATCTTAGACACGGTTGCAATTCAGATAACTTCTAAAGCTGCATGGGAGAGTTTATTAGCATAAGGAATGTTAGGAATAAATAGAGACTAGAGGGGGTCAAATATACGGTGAGGGAGGAGACTAGACTTTAGAGGTTAAACACACCATGGGGTATAAATTTATTACGAGGTTGGACACTTGAAATGTATATCATGTTATTAACCAAAGTTACTTCGATAAATTTAATTATTTTGTTTTATTTTTTTCCATCACCATTTATCCCCCTATACCCTCTTCCACCTCCACCCACCTCCGTCCTCCCTCAACCACCACACTACGGTCCTTGTCAATGAGTTTTCTCTCTTTTTCTTTTTTTTGCTCAATCCCTCCACCACCACCCCGACATACAACACCCGCTCCCCCACCAACATACACATACACACACACACACACACACACACACACACAGCTGTCAGCCTGAGTCTGCCTCTATTTTGCTTGTTAGTTCAAATTGTTCATTAGATCCCATATAGGAGTGAAATCTATGTGGTACTTGTCTTTCTCTGACTGGCTTATTTCACTTAGCGTAATGTTCTCCAGATCCATCAATGCTGTCAGAAAAGGTAAAATTTCCTTCTTTTTTACAGCCGAGAGTAGTATCCCATTGTGTAAATGTGCCCCAGCTGTTTTATTCACTCGTCTATTGATGGCCCTTGGGCTGCTTCCAAATCTTGGCTACTGTTAATAACGCTGCAATGAACATTGGGGTGCACCTATTCTTTCAAATGTATATAATGTTATTAACCAATGTTACCCCAATACATTTAATGTTTTTTAAAGAGAATTTACAAATGAAAGGAGTGATGTTCAACGTATGTGGTGGGTTCAAAAATTTCTCCAGCTCCAATACCCTCCTAAGGACGAGGCAGGAGAACCCTGGGAGCTTCAGGGACACCTGGAGGCAGGAAGGATTTCCTATGGAGTTGCCAACAGTCGCTGTAGGGAAGTCGGGGGCCACGTTTAATTGCAATGGATATGGCGAGGTCAGGAGAAAGTGCCTGAGCTTTGCGAGGATGAAATCTGAACCCACTGGTAAGGTTATCAGATTTCTGGAGTCTTGAGAAGAAAACAGGAAGATAAAGATCCCGAAGAAATCTCTATCCAACACGGTACTCATACCTTTCACAGCACGTAGGAAAGACACCTGATTCCCAAGTGCTGATGAATACTCTACCTGGGTCAGTGCCAAGACAAAAGTGATGCAAAATACTGAACCCGGTTTGAAAACTGAGAAGGCTTATCCCTTTAGCCACTCTATACCTTCTTGAATCCTCCAAGCAAAGTGCCAATCGCCAGGTCAAATTCTTGGTCCAATTGCTCTTCATGTTCTGATAAGAAAAATGGTGGCCGTTAGTTCCTAATCCAAATAAAACTGGTTGGTTTCATAGCAGAGGCACTAAGAGAAACTGGAACGTGTTCTGGAAAAGCCGCCTGTGGACTGAGCCACGGGCATGGAAACGCTCCTGGATCCTCCTCCCCAGTTTTCTGTGAGCTGAGTTCCTGGAAACCCGTGGTGGGGCTGCTGGAAATGTCCCCTCCACTTGGAATAGGCTCACAACAGGAGCAGTGTCCAGAGAGAAAGCTTCCAGCACAGGGACCCCCCAGGAGGGGGTAACGCAGATGCCCCACTTGTTCAGGTGGTAAAACATTTTTATATACAGTTTTTCAATCCTCACTCCAGGATATGTCTTTATTGATTTTAAAAAGGAAGGGAGAGGGAGAAGGAGAAAGAGAAAGAAACATCAGTTGCCTCCCACATGTGCCCTGAACGGGGATCGAACCCACAACATGGTATGTGCCCTGATCGGGAATAGAACCCACAACCTTTCAGTGAATAGGATGATGCTCCAACCAACTGAGCCCTACCAGCCAGGGCAAAAGAAAAAAAATTTTTTAAACAAATCATTCCACACAGTGATGGTGATCCAGGCCTCATGATGTGAGACAATGCTAACAAGATTATAAAATGGAACCGTATAATAGTAGTAAATATTCTTATAAGGCAAACAGTACAACTGATATAAAACAATATCTTCATTCAAATACGTTTTGAGAACGTATAATAACAAGGCAGGGTGTGAGATACTAGGAATGAAACAGAAGACTGGCAGGTCTTTGGCCTGCCTGGGGCTTACTGTACACTAGGTAAGAGAGACAAATGAATAATAAAAAATTACAGTAGTGTCGATGAGTGCCATGATACAGAAATAAGGAGGTGGAGTTTGAGTTTGGGGTGTCTATACAGTAGGAAGCTGGACGGGTATGGGTGGTGCTCAGGAGGGCCCTAGGTTGAAGATAAAGACTCGGGCGACCTCAGGATAAGGGTAGTGATGAAGCTGCCAGAAAAACTGACATCACCCAAAAGACACAGCGTGCACAGACAAGAATGAGGAAATCCATTGCCACCGGACCAACAAAAGTACAAAACCACAGAAGACCAAAAGGAGCTATCCGGAACAATCAGTGGAAAGCCAGAGAGAGTGTGCGACTCAAACGGAATCACGAAACGATGCTGGTCTAGAGGAGAACCAAGGGGCAGATTCACACACACGAGATGCAAACTGCAGCCCCAACTTTAAGCCAAAGGCAACACTGCCCAAGGAGCGACAGAAAGGGAGGGTACGGAGCACTGGGCCAGGGTACCTCGTGGCACAGCTCTGCCACACACTCTGTATTCCCCGGTCCAGTAGGCGTGCTGGAGATGTGTGTGTGTGTTTGTGTGTGTCTGCGTGTGCATATGCATGGGTGAACATGCTGTGTCGTGCACAAACGCAAGTCAAGGGAACAGCCTGCAAACAAACAGCAAGACAATGCAATCCAACGAAGAAATACGGAAACCTCCCAATTCATTAAGGCAAACCGGGTGGAAAAACCTCTCTGCTTCTTGTCTTTTTGGTTTTGGCTTCACTTTCATACACAGAGAAATCTCCAGAAACATCAGGATTATAAAGAACTGAAACAAGGCAGAGACTGAGTTCTTTTTTTCCTCCTTTTAAAAAAGAGTACATTCAGAAGCAGTGAAATTTACCTGCCAAGCACATATCCTCAGGCTGGAGCACACCGCCCTCTAGTGGGAAGAAGGAGTTCTGTGCAGACTGGACAATTACGACGAGATCCTGTCCAGCAGGGGCGCTGTCCTACTGAAATACTATCTCATGCACATTTATAATTTTAATGTTCCTAGTAGCTGTCTTTTTTAACGTTTTTAAAAAGTAAAATTAATTTAGTATATTTTAGTTATCTCTATCTATCCAAAACATTCTTTCAACTCGGAATCAGTATTCAACAACTATGCATGAGTTACTCTACATTTTTTTTTTCTTCCTCATTAATTCTTCAGAGTCCAATGTTCATGTTTTCCTAACGGCACATCTCAACTGGAAGTGGCCACATTTCAAGTGCTCCATTAGCCACGTGTCTAAGGACTACAGCAACGGACAACATAGCTCTAGAACAAAATCCCCCCTCACGCTTTGCAAAACGCCTGCATATCACCCTCATCTGACTTCTTGACACAAACAAGTGCCATACAACACGCATGTAAAATTGCAATGTAAATCCATTCACACCCCCTTAGGAAATCAATGTCTTAAGTTGGCTGGAAATGCTTTGCTACCGAATTTGGTTGGCGTGGGAGAATGGAAGCCGAGACTTGTAGCAGGAGCTCCTCCCAGAGGAGACAAGGCCCTCAGAACTCCTCGCGTCACACCTTCCAGGCAGGTATCCCATGCTCTCACTCTCTGGGCGAGAACAGTTTTCATCGTGAGCCACATATGACACTCCAGCAGGAGGAGCCTTCTCTGCCTGCAGAATTTTCTCCTCACCACCCAGGCCAGACTGTAGGTGCCCTGCTCCCATTGTCCCACAATGCAGTGCTGCATCAAAGCGCCTGAGCGCAGAGAAATGAAACAGTTCCTGCTGACCAGCCCTCCTGACTAAATCAGCTGTTGATTCTCCTCTCTCCAACCACCACCCAACAAAAGGATACATCAAAACCCCACCCTACCCACTGAGTGAGAGAATTTGCATTTTAATCACTGCCACTGGGCTCTGGTGGTGAACCATTTACTTAAAAGCTCTAACTAACCTTCCCCCTTTCACCCTCAACACTTTGATGGGAAATCAGTGCTGGGGCGGGGGAGGGGTAATTGGAGGGCAGGATCGGTGACCGGGGAGGGGGGCATCACACACGCACATGCCCTCCTGTAATACCAGCCACCGTATCATGCATTAGCAACCCAGTCGTGACTGAATGCATCCTGCTGCGTCTATGCATTTGAAAATTCTAATCAGCTCCCACTGGTTCTTCAGTTTTCTAGGTAGCCTGCGAGTATAGAAGGCTGTGTAGTAAATGAGAGTAGGGAAAGGGGTGCAGGAAAATGGACTTCTAAAGATGAGATAACTGAGTGGTAAGAACTCTCAAATATTCCCGTAGAAGAGGGATGACAAGGTGCCGGTTTTCCCACAACATTCTTGAGGTGTGGGGGCTCCTTCTCTCCTGTCTCCCACTCGGGAAATGAGTGATTTAGAGATCCCCCAAGTGAAAGGGAACCATATAGGTAAGTAGGATGCAAGGCAATAAAGGACGTAAAAGGTCTCAAACCTCCGACAGAGTGGCTCTTCTGGGGCTCACCTAAGGAATTCTGGTTCTGTCGAGGCAGACTGCCAGGCTGAGGGGCAGGCGGCGGGGGGACTAGTAAGGGGGAACAGCAGTTGGAGGGAGGGGCATTAGCGTGGGAGTCCTGAAGCTCCCAGGAGAGGAAGATGCCGTGGACTGAGCTGGAAATGATCCCGCAGAGAGGAAGCCATAAGCTCTGACACATTCTTTGTATTTGATGGAACGTGGAGCACGGGCTGGGGGAGCAGGGAGCGAGGAGCTGCGGAGTCTAACACTGCGGTTGCCGTTAAATGCCCTACAGCCAAGCCCTGGCCCAAGTCCTTGTGCGAGCTTTACTGAAAGCATTAGAAAGCAGAGTCCCTGAAGGCCAACACTCCCTTGAGGAGCAGAGGACAGGAGAGCAAACCGCCAATGCAAGCCCCAGAGGAAGGGGTGGGCTGCCAGACTTGGAATCCCAGGAAGAAAGCCATTGTATTTTCAGAATTTATATATACACACACACACACACACACATATATATATATATATGTGTGTGTATGTATGTGTATATGTGTATATATATATACATATATATATATATATATATATATATGTATATATATATATATAATTGACTTTTTACAGGGAGGAAGGGAGAGGGATAGAGAGTTAGAAAATTGATGAGAAAAAAACATCGATCAGCCACCCACCACTGGGCATGTGCCCACAACCAAGGTACATGCCCTTGACAGGAATCAAACCTGGGACCTTCCAGTCCACAGGCCGACGCTCTATCCACTAAGCCAAACCGGTTTCAGCTGGAAAGCTACTGTAAACGATGTTGCTGTTTCCTATGACCCTGGCCACCACTAACAAGGGAAATAGGGTCAAGTGTAGTAACATGAAGTACCATCACACAGGTCACCAGAGCCTCGGCTGTGCCACAACACCTGCTACCAAGCTGGCCATCAAGACAGTCTGTCCCGTGGTGGATTCCTGCAGGGCCCTGCACCATGTCCCCTCACAGAGGACAGTAAACTGAAGGGCCCAAGTGGCCCAACCCTGTCAGCCAGCTCACCTGGTTCTCAGGCCAAGGTCATCTGCTCAAGGACAGGACCCTGAACTGTACCCCAGCTCCCCGCCCCAGTCTCTGCACTCAAGCCCCCGGCTTTGAGAGGGACATATGCAGAATGGGAGAAAAGTCAATCCTGGTGATGCATAAAGAGGAGGACACTGTGCTTCCCAAGCCCTACCTTTGTCATTTTAAATGACCACAACACAGATTCACCTGCCTTAAGAGCGAACCCCAACTCTTCCACTGAATATATAAGGTCCTTCATACTCTATCCCTCCTTTTGGATCTAACTCAACCTTTGCCCTTCTCCCTTTGCACTCTACACTCCAGTCCTAGGGCATGGTTTGCAGATCATGCTGTGTTTTCTCCCACCCAGGGCACTGCACACCCTCGTCTACTTGCCTGCAAACTCCCCTCTGTCCACAGATCAATCCTCTGCCCCTCTCCTAAGGCTGACTCCTGCTCTTCCCTGAGGCAAGGCTTCCCATCGCCTCTAGGAAACTGTCGCTGACTACGGATGAGACCACTCATGGTGCCTCCAAAATTCTTTCTTGCACAGTATGGGGAGTTTTAAGTAGCACATGGCCACCAAACTAAAGACGTTATTTCCCTGCCTCCCGGTTGCGGGCACAGAGCTCAGTTCTGGCCCAGTGGGTGTGAGAAGTGACAAGGTGCCCTTTAAGGAAAGGAGGGTCCTCAATCCCCATCCAGTGGGCGGGAATGTGGACTTGATGATTTCTCTTCAAAACACACACAGGAGCACTAAAGGCAGCAGAGCGAGAAGGAGAAGGAGCCTGGGCCTCCAACACCCTGGGCTGCCTCCAGGTGTCTGGCAGGAGGGATGGTGAGAGAGAAATGTCAGAACTTACTGCAAATTATGAAAGCCCGGCCTTCAAGAGCCGTTGAATGAAACCCTCCTATTTAAAGACTAGCCACAGGGTCAGCTAAACCATCCAAGATTAGGGTGGGACACTCCACTGACTCACTGATTCAAACTGTCCAAGAAGAGGGGACAGCCAAGGGGGGGAGGGGCGGCCGCGACATCCCAGGAGCATGAGGCCAGCTTCCAGAGTCTCCCACCTCTGAGCACTCCCTTCCTTGCTGGATGCAAGTCCAGAAAAGCCGGGACTTACCTCTGGAGGTTTTGTAAACCTCGTAGAAAGAATAGAAGTGGAAGCCCAGTGAAGCCAGCAGGTAGAGAGACAGCTCCCATCGGGACAGCATTGCTTCTTGTGACAAAAGGTCCTGCTGCCCACGTTGAGAGTTTCTAGACAGAGAAACGGAGACAAAAACATTAGGCCATGGACGTGCCACTCAAGAACAGCGTGTTCACAGTCGTTCTCTCCCAGGGACCCATCGCTGTGCAAGGGGACACAGCGATGACCCCAGGGAAGCCTCCTGCGGCCAGTCACCTTACACACACACACACACACACACACACACACGCTCGGGTGGGCAGGTCTTCCCTCTGAGCTCCCGTCTCCCTCCCATCACTGTGTACACTACACAGTTCCGTCCACAGCTGTCTGTCCCCGGGGAGTGGACCTCTGCGGAGCAGGCACCCTGGTCTCTGAGTCCCCAGCACCCAGCACAGGGCGTGTGATGTAGCAAGAAGGTATATAAGTAGCTTATATTAAAAAAAAAAAAAAAACGGCTTCAAAAGCCTGAACAAGAGATAAGCATCATCATCTCCGACCTCTTCTCAGCCACATGCTGTCACCTCCTGGTTCTCCCCTCCCAAAGTCACCATACAGCTGCTCATAGGTGGATTCAGGGAAACTGCTCTGTCTTCTATCTCCCTCGATGGAAAGGGGGGCTCGGGACATAACCGGTGGCCGGCTGCTGGTCGCCGACCCCCAATATCCAGTCTCCTTCTCACACAGTAACTGCACTTTTTATCTGAACACGCAGATGCTGAGCTCCGCTCGGTCCTGTAGCCCAGAGTGGACACGTGAATAGTTCGGAGGCTGGGAGGCTGTGGGCATATCCTTCCTGCTGGGTGGAGTTGGAACAGCCAACACATGGGAACACGAAACAGAGGCGCCCCAGTCTCTGACTCAGCCTACACCCCACGTCCAGCTCCGCAGGTCCCTTAAAACCGGACTGTCACATGGAAGAGGAGGGCACTTCTAGGCCGTGTAAGTCTCAGTTGGTCTAGATCTCTCTGTGAGGCAGCCATGTCTTCCTTCAAGTAAGAGGGCAGGTGATGAGCAGTTTGGCCCTAAAATCCTGCAGATTAATGATCAGTTCCCAAGCAACGAAGCGCCAGCTAAGGGTAATCCTTTTATGGCGCCACTCATTTTCCTTAAACCTCTCAAACATGTGCCATCGTGGATGCCAAATGAAATGAAGGGCAAACCTGAGGCTCAAGCAAGCAAGCATTTTTAATATATGACGGTAATGCTAACAACCAGAATTCACGCGTCATTAATTTTCACAGCAGCCTGGGGCAGCAGGTGGAGGAGGGAGGGAGGCGTTGCACAGATGACCAGCGTGAAATAGGTGAGACCCCACAGTCAGAAACAACTGCGCCCCAGTTCAAATCCAGTTCTTGGGGACCACCGGACCCCCACCATCCCCCGAGGATATTCAAGGAGATACTCGTCCTTAGAGCCTGGCCCAGCATCTGCCCCCCCCCCCCCCCCCCCCCCCCCCCCCCCCCCCCCCCCCCCCCCCCCCCCCC
>PVJN01018090.1:0-39800 GCA_004026805.1 Lasiurus borealis
CCCTGCTAGCCTGTTTGCCCCTAACTGCCCTCCCCTGTGGGTCTGGTCACCCCTAACTGCCCTCCTCTGCCGACCTGGTCACTCCTAACTGGCCTCCCCTGTAGGTTTGATCACCCCCAACTGCCCTCCCTTGCAGGCCTGGTCCCTCCCATCTGCCCTCCCCTGCTGGGCTTCTTATGGTGGCCATCTTGTGTCCACATGGGGGCAGGATCTTTTGACCACATGGTGGCAGTCATTGTGTGTGTTGGAGTGATGGTCAGTCTGCACAGCTGGGGGTCAGTTGGTTTGCCCTGAAGATTGTCCTGGGTCAGGGTGCATGTTCCCTTGGGGTGTGGGGTGACCTGGGCGAGGGGCCTGTGGTGGTTTGCAGGCCACCATGCCCCCTGGCAACCCAAGTGGAGGCCCTAGTATCTGGGATTTATTTATCTTCTATAATTGAAACTTTGTAGCCTGGAGCAGAGCCAAGCCTTCTGCTGCCAGGTTTTGCATAAAGTTTGACTTTCTCCATCGCTAGGGGCAACCCAAGCCTCTCTCCTGCTCTTTCTGTGGCCTAAGCCATCTTGGTTGGGTTAATTTGCATACTCTTTCTGATTGGCTGATGGGCGTGGCTGGTGGGTGTAGCGGAGACACGGGCAATTGCATATTACTCTTTTATTAGATAGGATGCCTGAGACATACAGGCTTTCTTTTTTTCCCAAGTGCTAAGTTTCTTCCTGTCTTAGAATCATTTCACTGTAATGTTCTTTGCCAAGATCTTGTCATAACTTTTCCTCTTCTTGCTATTCACTCCTTGGTCAAATGTCACCTCAGAGCAGTTTTTCCTGAGCACCCCTTTTCCATGCCTCGTAAAAACCCTCTGCCTCATTGCCTTCCACCCCAAACACCTCTTTGCACTTAATTGCTGCCCAAAATTGTGTTTGTCCATAACTTAATTGTTTATTTAGCAGGAAATGAATTCTCTCCAACATTATCAACAAAAAGAAAGATATTTTTGGAAGAATACTAGGCACTTCATAAGAATACTAGACACTGATCATCTAGATTATAAATTCCATGAGAGCAGGGACTACGTATACCATCCGGACACGAGGACAGTTCCCCACAGTATATGTAAACTCAATAAGTATGTATTGAAAGATTAGAAAATTCTATATGTGGCCAACACCGGTTTAGCTCAATGGATAGAGCGTCAGCCTGCGGACTGAAAAGTCCCAGGTTCGATTCCGGTCAGGGGCATGTACCTTGCTTGCAGGCACATCTCCACAGTGGGGCGTGCAGGAGACGGCTGATCGATGTCTCTCTCTCATCAATGTTTCTGACTTTCTATTCCTCTCCCTTCCTCTCTGTAAAAAATCAATAAAATATATATTTAAAAAAAAAAGAAAATTCTATATGTGAGCTCAGCATGACTTATCAAACCACTTTAAGTCCATTTTAACTTGCAGCAAGCCACAAAATGTGAATTAATACATGTCATAAAAATTCAAAATTAGTAAACCTTAAACTTCTATAAAGAATTTATTCCCAGTGATCCCATTTGCAAAACTTACTATCTGTTTAGTAACAGATTTTTAGAATTGGAATACCTGGATGCTCTTTTTTAATTTGAGGAAAAAAATTCATCTTTGATAATTACAAATTTATAAGCTTTGTCTTTTCTTATCTTAAAGGCTCAATCTCAAGATATAGTTCCAACAATAGGATTCAGCATAGAGAAATTCAAATCATCCAGGTAATTCACTTTATTATAATTGTGACTAAGAAGCTGTGGGTAAAATGATAATATTAGACCTTTCTAATCATTCCTCCTACTCTTAAAAAAAGTACTTTGTTTTTTCGGGAGTCCATAGGTGTTAAAATACTTACACTACTACCTCTGGATTATTTTTTAGAATTTAGACTTTAGACAAATGGTGATAACCTCACTAGCAAAGAAAACATTTTATGTTACTCATTACAAAATCATATTTCTATTCAACAAATTTATTTTATAGCTTTTGTACTTGAAAATTGGCCCGAGTTGAATATTGTATATTCAAGAATGATTTCTGTGCATTGTTGTTGTTGGGTTTTTTAAAGATTTTTTATTGATTTTTAGAGGGACAGGGAGAGAGAGAAAAAAACACAGTGTGAGAACAGAACATTGATTGGCTGCCTCTGCATGCCCTCAACCAGGCAGGGATTGAACCACAATCAGGACGTGTGTCCTGACTGGAAATCAAACCAGCTACCTTTCAGGGCATGGGAGAGCAACACCTGCCAAGGCTCAAGAGTGATTTCTTTTATTGAAAGCAATTTAGAAGTTTAAGTAAAAGTTACACTTTAAAGTTAGTAACTTATAATATAGTCATGGCTTTTTGTTGTGTTTTTTTTTTTTTTTTAGTTTGTCTTTTACAGTGTTTGACATGTCAGGTCAAGGAAGATATAGAAACCTCTGGGAACACTATTATAAGTAAGTATAATAGTGAGTGTTGGTTAACTAGATGGGTATATTGTAATAACAAATAATGATTAGAAATCCAAGTGATCAAATGTACTGGGTTGCTGTGTTTATTTTTATAATTTAGTGCATTTTGTAAAAAGAACAGTTATACTTCACATTATTTCTCAAATGCATGAAATCTTTTATAACTTTGGAATTTTGCATGTGTTGTTCTCTCTCTTTAAAAAAAATAATAATAATAATTTATTGGCCTAGCTGGCATGTCTCAGTGATTAAGCATCGACCTATGAACCTGGAGGTCAGGGCTCAATTCCCGGTCAGGGCACATGCCCAGATTGTGGGCTCCATCTCTAGTGCACCATGCAGGAGGCAGCCAATCAGTGATTCTCATCATTGATGTTTCTATCTCTCCCTCCTTTCTTCTCTGAAATCAATAAAGATACATAAATTTTTTTTAAAATTGTTTATTGCCCTAGCTCAGTGGTCGGCAAACTCAGTCAACAGAGCCAAATATCAACAGTACAATGATTGAAATTTCTTTTGAGAGCCAATTTTTTTAAACTTAAACTTCTTCTAACGCTACTTCTTCAAGATAGACTCGCCCAGGCTGTGGTATTTTATGGAAGAGCCACACTCAAAGGGCTAAAGAGCTGCATGTGGTACATGAGCCGAAGTTTGCTGACCACGACCACGACTCAGTGGATAGAGTATCGGCCTGTGGACCAAAGGGTCCCAGATTCATTTCTGGTCAAGGGCATGTACCTTGGTTGCAGGCTCTTCCCTGGCCCAGACCCTGGTCTGGGCTCATGTAGGAGACAACCAACCAATTGATGTGTCTCTCTCACATCGATGTTTCTCTCTTGTCTTTCCTTCTCTCACTCCCTAAAAACCAATGGGGAAATATCCTCGAATGAGGATTAACAAAATAAACCAAAAAAAAAAAAAAGAGAGAGAGAATAGTTTATTGGTTTGTTTTTTTTTTTTAGAGAGAGAAGAAGGGACAAGAGAGAAACATTGTTGTGAGAGCATAACATTGATTGGCTGTCTCCAACATGCCTGCTACTAGAGATCCAGCCTTTAACCCTAGCATGTACCCTGACTTGGAATCAAACCAGTGACCTCTTGGTGCATGTTCAAATAATTGATCCACACTAGTCAGGGCTGTTCTGTTTTTAATTCCTAATTCTACTCTACTCTGCTGCTTAAGGTTAATATAGTCATGCTTTAAGGGAGGAATGGAGAACCTTTATTCTGCCAAGGGCCATTTGGATATTTATAACATCATTCTCAGGCCATACAAGATTATTAACTTAAAAATTAACCTGCTATATTTGGTCAGACGTTTAATTAACTCACCCCTCATGCCTTGACAGCCAGACCAAATGATTTCCTGAGCATTATTCAGCCTGCAGGCTGAATGTTCCCACTCTTGCATTAAGGACTAGTTCAAAAGTCTCCTCCTCTGTGAAATTTCACTATTTTGCCCAGTTATTCTGTCCCAGTAGTTTCACATCTCTGTAATCACACTTATTACATCTTAAAATCTTGTCAACTCCTCTTCAAAGGCAGGTATTATTTTTCATTCCGATTATTTCTTCAAGGCCCAGTATTATGCTGGATGTATGAGTCAGTAAATATTTATTGAATAAATTTAGTTAAAATAACTGTACTCTTGACCCATTTATTCTATAAGCAGTTCTAGAGATATTTTTCAGCATATGCAAATAAAACACTTGCTACTCACATTAGATTAACAGCTGTCAAGTTACTAGCATCCAGATGTATTACACCCTCTCTATTCTATTAGAGAAAATGAACTTATTAACTCCTAATATTACTGGGACTCTTCATTTAAAGGCAATATAACTCACTTTTAGAATCTGAAACTTATAAGCAATATATCTTGACTAAATGCCTCTTACAAACACTTGCCTTGAAATGGTGTGTGATGACTGCCAGATCAGATTTTGGGTTATATTGGTTAATTTTTCCTGCTAATATGGGAACAAACATTTTATTTCTCAGATAGGAACCCAGAATATTTACTTCAGATATTTTTTCAATGATTATTTTAATAGATTGAAGTCCTCTTTAAGTCAAATATTGATCCACAGGACCTCTGAAGTAGAGGGGAAAGTGTATTTCAAATCTGAGAGTCAGTTTAGAAAAGGGAAAGTGGCATGTTGTGGTATCTTGCATTAAATATCCTGGGGAAATGTGAGTTATCTTTTCTTATTTTTTTTTTTAAGAAACCCTAAGTTTTCAGTATAGAAACTTTGATTCCTGCTCCAATTAGTAGCTTCAGAAATATTCTTTTTAAAATTAATGTATTTGCCCTGGCCGGTGTGGCATAGTTTGTTGGGTGTCATCCCATGCACTGAAGTTACTGGTTTGATTCCCAGTGAGGACAGTGAAGACACATGCCCAGGTTGCAGGCTTAATCATACCCAGTATGGAGGCAGCCTATCAATGTTCCACTCTCATATCGATGTTTTTCTCCTTCTCTCTTCCTCATTTTCTCTAGAAAATAAATTAAAATATTTTTAAATCAATAACAATAATCTGTTTAGCTATTTTTTAAAAAATAATTTTTATTCTAATTACTTTACAAAAAGTAAATACATGGGAAATAGTATTTTAAAACAAGGTAACTTTTTTTTTTATTTTATCTCCAGTATTTTTTTGGAAGCAGTTACTGGATTCATGAATATTATAGATAAGTTGTAGGTTAAATAGTAAAGTGGCTACTATCAACTTTATAAAAATAGTAAATTTATTTTTTGTGTCTCTAGACTTCTGATTATTAAAGAACAAGTTCATTTTTAGCCATTAGACTGAAAGATTCAAAAGATTGTTTTTATAATATACAATGTACACTTTACATAATTGAGAAAAAGCCTTCTAATATTATATACCATACATAGTTTTTGTCCTTCTTTTTCAGTTAATATTCTATAAGGGAAATCAGGAAAAACACACAAAGATTGTAACTCTAATGGCTGCCTGATATTATTCTATGCTTGCAATAAATTTGCTCAATCGTTTTTTTTATTTGGATAGGAAGGCTAATCTCAGTTTTTTGAAGATAATAAACAATCCCTCATTAAAATTTTAGTGCATAAATCTTTGTCACACTTTGTTTTTTCATAGCGTAAATACCAGAAATAAAATTACTGTCTCAAAGTGGTTGACCATCTTTAAAGCTCTTGAAAGATATTTCTAATTGTACCAGTTTCTATATTCACTGGTGTAGTATGTGACTGTGATCATCTGCATTTATTTTTTTAAGTGACAGGAGAAAGTGGTATTCAAAAGTTGGGTAAGCCAAGCCGGTGTGGTTCAATGGTTGAGTGTCAACCTATGAACCAGGAGATTAGGGTTTGATTCCCAGTCAGGGCACATGCTCAGTTGTGGGCTCGATCCCCAATGTGGGGCATGCAGGAAGCAGCTGATCAATGATTCTTCCTCATCATTGATGTTTCTATCTCTCTCTCCCTCTCCCTTTCTCTCTGAAATCAATACAAATATATATTTTTAAGTATTTTTTAAAGTTTAGTTTTATATTTATCTGATTAACAATGATATTGAACTTTAAAATCAATTTATGACTGAATAAGTGATTCACAAAAAATATCAATGTCCAATAAATATATGAAAAGTTATTGAACTTCACTAGCAATTCATGAAATATAAAGTAAGATAATATACTGTTGGAATGGCAAAAATTGAAAAGAATGATAAGGACCATGCTGAAAGGGAGTAGAAAAAATGCTGGGAGTAGTATACATTGACATAGCATTTCTGAAGGACAATTCATTAATGTTTATCTAAAACTTTAAATTTTATATACACTCCTAGAAATTTTATTCCTAAGAGTAGATTTTTAAAATGCTAAGAAATTATAAAGTGTATTTAAAAAAATTCTTATCTTGAAGTTTTCCATAATAATGAAAATTAGAAATAACCTGTAAGTCCAACGATAAAAGATTGACAATATTTGATGGCACATCATGCAATGGAATACTTTATAACTATTAATGAAAGGGTGAGGAGGGAATCAGTGATTTTTCAAGTACCAATGTTATCTATAAGTGAATCCTTAAACTATTCAGTGATTGGCTATCAGCATAAAAAATAAAATAGAATAAAATAAAAGCTATTTGTAAGTATTGTTTCAGGGGACCTATTTCAAATATATTTACATATATTAAGATGCAACAGTCATATGTCTGTTGCATCTTAATATAAAATGTATGTCTCATTATGGGTATAGTAAAAATTATTTCAAAAACACTAGTATAGAGCTTTAATGTTTCATGTAAAAGTGGTTCAAATTATACAGTAAAAAGGGTCAAAGAAATGTACATAGATGTCAAAAAGGCAGTGTATAAAACAGGAGGATTCCATTTGTATAAATGTAGATATTCATGTGTGACTATACAGAGTGTCGAAATTGATTTACACAAAAAATTAATAATGGTTATATCTGTGTAATGGGTTGTGGCTTTACTTGTAATTCTTTTAAATTATGAAATAACAAGTAATTAAGTTTACCCTATTATCTAAGTAAAAAGAAATTATGTTACAACCACTAATGATTAATATATTAATCACTCGTGAACTAATAAGAAACAGTACCAAAGTTCCTATAATGATAAGTGCACATAAAATATGAAGAGTTAACGCACAGGTTATGACATGCAAGTGGAGAGTAAACATGGAAAATTGTGTAAGTTTATTTTTAATTTTTGTCATTCTTTATATTATACAGAGATGGACAAGCCATTATTTTTGTCATTGATAGTAGTGATAGATTAAGAATGGTTGTGGCCAAAGAAGAACTTGATACTCTTCTGAATCATCCAGGTATGTGTGTGTGTGCGTGTGTGCGTGCGTGCATGCGTGTGTGTCCATTTGTTTACATAGGATGTTCATAGGCTGTTTTGTTCTTCTGTATTGGCAAAAAGTATTGCCTGCACTATACAATCAACTTTTCTTAAAAACTCTGTAGCATAATATCTTTACAGAGCCATATGTTGTTTAAATTGCAAAGCTTTTTGCAGTGCTTTTCAGGTTGGTGATATTTATTTTTCTCCCAAATAAAAACATCCTTTTTTCTGATTATATAAATAATATGTATCAATAGCAAATTATGCAGATAGAAAGTAAAAATCCATGTATCTCAACTCTTATCAAAATGATTTTGGTTGCCATCTTTTCATACATGTATGTACTAGAGGCCCAATGCACAAATTTGTGCATAGGTGGGGTCCCTCGGCCTGGCCAGTGATCGCCACCATAGGAGGTTGGCTGGTGCGGGAAGGGGCCATTGGGGCCAGCTGGGGGGAGGGGTTGTGGGAGGTTGGCCAGCCGGCCATGGGTGGGATCATGGAAGGTTGGCTGTGCAAGTACACTGACCACCAAAGGATAGCTCCTGCATTGAGCGTCTGCCTCCTGGTGGTCAGTGCACATCACAGCAACCAGTCATTTAGTTGTTTGGTCATTCAGTTGCTTAGATCAGTGGTCGGCAAACTGCAGCTCATGAGCCACGGTTTGCCGTTCTGTTGACTAATGAGTTTGCCAACCACTCATTACCCTTCCCAGAAGTTTTGACTTCAGGTTAAAGACATTAGTACATTATTAAAATGTTTTTTTAAGTGTTTTCCCCCAAGGCAGTGGTCGGCAAACTCCTTAGTCAACAGAGCAGCAAACTGCAGCTCATGAGCTGCATGTGGCTTGTAGGCCACAATTTGCCGACCTCTGGCTTAGACTTTTATATATATATATAGACTAGAAGCCCGATGCATGAAATACGTGGAAGGGAAGGCCCTCGCAGCCCTGGCAGCTTCAGCTGCCTCACCATCTTTTCGGCCCTGCCCCCCAACCCCAGGTTGTTCCAGAAGGTCATCGTTCCGCTGTTTGGTCATTTGGTCAATTTGCATATCACACTTTTATTTTTATAGATTGCTCTATCTAATACAATCAGATCATTCTCTTAGAGTGCTTTTTTTACCTCTTGAGTCTCTTCTCCCACCGAAGTCATTTTTAGATTTGTATATTCTATGTCACTAATTCTTTCTTTCATCTGGTCTTCTAAGCCCGTGGTTGGCAAACTGCAGCTTGCGAACCACATGCAGCTCTTTGGTCCCTTGAGTGTGGCTCTTCCACAAAATACACAGCCTGAGCAAGTCTATTTTGAAGAAGTGGCATTAGAAGAAGTTTAAGTATAAAAAAATTTGACTCTCAAAAGAAATTTCAATCGTTGTACTGTTGATATTTGGCTCTATTGACTAATGAGTTTGCCGACCACTATCATAAGCTCACTAGTTCATCCTTCATTTCATTTAGTGAGTTCTTCAATTTCTGTTTGGTTCTTTTTTTTTTTAGTTGTTCATTGATTTTTTTTCAATTGCTTTTCAGAGTTTTCTTGAGAACTAAAATCTTCAATTCTCTGTCATTTAAATTACATTCTAATGTCTTTAAGTCTGTTTTCTGGAGATTTTTCTTTTTCTTTCTGAATCCTTTTGTTATCTTGGTTACTTAGTGTGCTTAATGACTTATTTCTCTGCATGGGCACTCTGAGAAATGAAAACTGTTTTGTGGGTGTGTTTTTTAACCCCCACCTAGGAATATGTTTTTATTGAATTAAGAGAGAGAAGAAAGAAGAGAGAAAAAAAATCATGTGAGAGAAATGTTGACTGGTTGCCTCCCACATCCTAGGTATATGTCCTGACTTGGAATCAAATCAGCAACCCTTTGGTGCACAGGACTACACTCCCACCAACCCAACCAACAAGCCAGGGCAAAAATTGCTTTTTGAAAAACTTGATACTTCAACTAGAAACCCAGTGCACAAAATTCATACACTGAGGGATGGGGTCCCTCAGCCCAGCCTGCACCCTCTAGCAGCCCAGGACCCCTCACTCCTTTCTGCCCACCTTGCTAGCTGCTCCTTACCACTCAGTTCGCTGCTCCTTAGTGCTACCACAGAGGCGGGAGAGGCTCCCACCACCACTGCTGCAGTTGCCAGCCATGAACCTGGTTTCTGGCTGAGTGGCACTTCTGCCGTGGAGCGCACTGACTACCGGGGGAAGCTCCTAAATTAAGCATTTGCCCCCTGGTGGTCAGTGCACATCATGGTGACCAGTTGTTCTGGTCATTCTGCCATAATGGTCACTTAGGCTTTTATTATATAGACTAGAGGTCCAGTGCATGAATTCGTGCACAGGTGAGATCTGGCCACCCCGACTCCGATTGAGGCAGATTGGGGCTGGGCCTGTTGGGAGGAGGACACGGCAGGAGGTTGGCTGGCTGACCCACCCTGATGAGGGGCCAATCAGGGGCAGGCCAGCTGGGGGAGTAGCTGAAGGCAATTGGCTGGTGGGCCCCTCCCCTGGTTGAGGTGGGGACCCGATTGGGGTGAGGGCTGGCTATAGGGAGGATCTGTGGGTGGTGGGCCAGCCAGCCCTACCCCTGAATGGGGTTTGGGGGGCCAATCAGGGGCCAGTGGCTGGAGGAGAGGCCATGGGAGGTTGGCTGGGCAGCTCCACCCCTGATTGGTGTGTGTGGGGGGGGCCAATCGGGGATAGAGCTGGCTGGAAGAAGGGGCCCAGGGCTGATTGGGGTGGTGAGAGCTGATTAAGAGAGATAAGAGATCAACCAAAGGACTTGTATGCATGCATATAAGCATAACCAATGAACACAAGACACTGGGGGTTTAGGGTATACCTGGGGGAGGGGGTAATGGGGAGATATGTATACATGTAATACATTAATAAAAAAAATTTTAAAAAAAAAGAGTGGGGCCAGCTGTGGGGAGGGGCTATGGACAGTGGGCTGACTGGCCCCGCCGCCAAATGGGGGGGGGGGCAATCTGGGGCGGGGTCAGATAGGGGGAGGGGCTACAGGAGGTTGGCTAGCTGGCCCAACCCAGATCAGGCCAGTTTGCTGGCCACAGTGGGCATCATAGCAACCAGTCTTTCTGGTTGTTCCGGTAACTGACTTTTTATATACAGGCAGCCCTCGGGTTACACCGGACTCAACATACATCATTCCATGGTGACATTGCCATCTCCATTTATTTATTAAAAAAAAAAAAAGTTTCATCATTTCAATGTATGTACATATGTGCTTTATGGTTTTTATTATTTATTTACCACAAGTAAAGGTCAGGAATTGTTATCTTTCTTATAAATATTTTTTTATTGTTTCACTTCATTACTGCTGTGTATGTGCTCCATGTGAGTAACGTAGGTGCTTCGATAGATAGGTTCTGACTTACGGCAAAAACCACGTAATGTCACACTGTAGCAATGGATCTCTGAGCTAACCCAAGGACCTACTATATATAGATTTTAAGGAGGTTGATAAGTAGAGGTGTTTCCTTTGTTTTCCAGAAGGTGACACTGAAGCACAGGTTTTATTTTCTCTTACCTGCACTGCTGGGGCTTCTGGGATCTCTGTGGGTGTCATCTCCATTGGTGGAAAAGCCTGCATATTCCCTATACCGCTGGTCAACTTAGTCTCAGGGTTCCACTCCTGTGTATTGCAAGTGGCGGGGTTTGAATCTCCTTTGTATTCTTGGCACTGCCTTCCTGTAGCCAGAAGCCCCCAGCTGCTTCTATCAGGTTATTCTGCAATGGATGAGGGATGAAGCAGTTCTTGCCTGTGGTTCTGCTCTTCCTCCAGAGTTTAGACCCAGGGTCTACAGACTACTTAGGCTGGAATTTTTTTTTTTCCTCCAGCTCTTACGACATTTGCCTAGTTGAGGATTAAAGTGCCAGGTGGAACACAGGGAGATAGGGTGGGCTGATTCCTGTTCATGCAGATTCCTTTGTTCAGTGCCAGCAGGCTTCAAGCACAGTGATTTTTTTGTACTGTTTTTGGGTTTTTTTTACCCTGGGCTCAGCCTCAGTGTGTGCCAGCCACTCACGTCTGATTGCTGTCCTTGCCCTCGAGGCTGGTCTACCCACTGGGAACTGCAACACAGCCCTTCATTGCTATCATGCCCTCTGGGGTTGACAGCCAGCGCCTGGCTGCCCATTACTTCTGTCTCTGTCCTTCTCGCTACCATTCTGTCTTCACTGTTTGCTAAAATAAGTCCACCTTCAGCTGTCTCAGTGCACAATTCTCAGACATGTTTGTGTTTTAAACAGAGAATCCTTGGTTGAATGATAGCTGTCCCACCTCAGTAGGAAAGAACTGGAGACCCTCTCATGCCAACATGCTGCTGACTTTACCAGTTTTGGTTTTCTATTTTCTTTCTTGTAATATCCTCATCTGATTTTGTATTAAAGATATAGAGGCTTCATAAAATGAGTTGGAGAGTAAATATTTCTTTTTCTCTTTATTTTTGGGTTTGTGTAGAATTGCTAGTATTTCTTCCTTAAATGTTAGAATATAGCAGTGCTATACCAATGTCAGTATTTAGTGTGCGTGTTGATGGAGTGAGGGGCATGAATTATGAATTCAAGTCCTTAAATGACATAAGAACATTAAAGTTATATTTATTCTTTGGTCACTTTTGGTAATTTGTGACCAAATTTATTAATGTATTATCTAAGTTGTCATATTTATTAGCATAACATTGTTTATAACATCCTTTACTTATCCTTTTAAAGTCTATAAGATCAATATGCTATATCTTCTTTCATTAATAATTTATGTATCCTCCCTCTTCTTGCTCAATCTTTTTAAAAGCTTATTGGTTTTATTAATTTTCTAAGAACTTCTGGCATTTTAAATTTCCTCTTTTGTCATTATTCTCTCCTCTTGATTTATTATGAACTGTCTCTACTCCCCTTGTATTTCATTGTCTCTTTTTCAGATGGGAGTAGAAAACATCGATTTGTACCTTTTCTAATATAAGCATTTGAAGCAATACATATTCTCTAAGGATTTAGCTTCATGTCACAAATTTCAATAACTTTTTATTATCTAGGTCAAAGTATTTTCTAACTTACCTTGAGAATTCTTATTTGATCCCTGGAATCTTTAGTAGTACATTATTTAATTTCCCAAATAGTTGGGAAATTTGTATATATCTTTTGTTATAGATTTTTAATTTAATTCTACTTGGTCAAACAACATTCTAAATAATTTCACCCTTCAAAATACGTGGCCCAGTGTATATGGTCTAACTTGGTTTGTGTTTCACCTGCAATTAAGTAGAATGTGTATTTTTCTGTTGTTGTGTAAAATGTTCTGTAAATGACTGTTGATAGTGTTGCTCATATTTTCCACATTCTTACTGATTTTTTATTTGTCCCGTCAACTTCTGAGAGAGGAGTGTTGAAGCATCTATGATTGTGAATTTCTTTGTATTTCCCTTTAATACTGTCATATTTTGCTTTGTGTGTTTAGAAGGTTGTTTATTAGATACAAACTCACTTACAGTTGTTTTGTCTTTTTGATTAATTGACCATTTTGCGATTTTACTGCCTTTTTTCCCTTTGATGATACCCTTCATCTTTTAAAGCTACTTTATCTAATAGTAGTATAGCCATGCCAGCTTTCTTTCACTTACACGTATGCATGTTTCTATCCTTCCACTTTCATCTTGTTAATGTGTTCAAATTGTGTTTCTTATGAACATCATGTATGTCTTTCTTCCTTTTATTTTTTTTATCTCTTCTGACATTCTCTGCTCCAGAATAAGTTCCAGATGGACTAATGGAAATGTAAAAATTATACTATTACAGCAGTAGAAGAAACTATGGGAGATTTTAAAAAATAAATTGGGGGCAAGAGAGGATCTTTCAAACTATAACACAAAATCCAGAATCCTACACACACAGAAGGGAGGGAGGGAGGAAGAAAGGAAGGGAGGGAGGGGAGAATGAGAGAGAGGAGAGAGAGAGAGAGCCAGAGAGAGAGAGAGAGAGAGAGAGAAAGAGAGAGAGAGAGAATGAATCAATGACTGTGGCTCCATAAAAAGTTTTGAATTGCAAAATGGACCATAAGCAGTCAAAGGCAAATGACAGGCAAGAAAAACTATTTGTATTTCATGTCATAGCTATAAGACTTATGTCTTTACTACTTAAACCTTTTCTGCAAATCAATTAGAAAATAAAAACTAATAGTAAAGTGATATGCCAAACTTCTTCATAAAAAAAGGAATTATAAACATATTTTGAATATATAGATTCTTGACTTTTCTCAGGACAATGTAAGTAAACACACTGTCATAGTACTTTTTACCTATCACTGAAAACACTCTTATACAATGTTGTTTAAGTGTGAATTCATACCATTTTTAAGAAAAGGCAGTTCTGTAGGTAATTGCTGTCTGTCAGAATAGCAATTTATATATCCTTTGGCCCAGTAATTCCATTTCTCAAATTTATCTAGCAGACATACTAACCCATTTATAAAATGTTCTGTAGTTTATTCATCACAGCATTGTTTATAGTTGTAAATATTGGCAATAACATAAATATATGTCAGTTGAATCTGGTTAAATAAATTATGATACATATAGTACTAAAAGACAGAATATTCCACAATAGTTAAAATAATGAAGAAATTGCTCTACATGTACTGATAATGGATAGTCTCCAAGATATGAAATTAAGTGAAAAGCAAAAGGTATAAAAAGTGAGAATAGCCTGCTACTATTTCTATAAATAGTCTATATATATAAAAGCTCAGCAACTGGGACAGCAAAATGACCAGAACAGCTGGTGGCTATGATGCGCACTGCAGCAGCCAACCAGCCTTATCTGGGCCCCAGTGGTCTCTCCTCCCTGCCAGCCCAGCCACTGATCAATCCCCAACACCCCAATTGGGGGCAGGACCAGTCAGCCAACCACCCGTGGCCTCTCCTTCCCTGCTGGCCCAGCCCCACAGGTCCCCAACAGGGCCAGGCTGCCAGACCCCACCTGTGCAGGACTTCGTGCACTGGGCCTCTAGTTTTATATAAAAGCTTATTATGCAAATAGACCGAACAGTGGAACAACTGGTCACTATAACACTCACTGACCACCAGGAGGCAGATGCTCAACGCAGAAACACCCTCAGCCCGCAGGCCCTAGGCCAGCCAAGGCAGGTGCCAGCAAGGGCTCCCCAATCACCCCGCTGGTTTCCCCACAGATCAGCCCTGATCACCAGCCAGGCCTAGGGACCCTATCCCCCTACACGAATTTCATGCACCAGGCCTCAAGTCATATATAATAACTATTTACAAACATAAAATATTTCTAAAAAGACTCCATATAATGGATGCTGTGTGTTGCCTCTTCTAGGGAGGGCAAGTGAATGGCCTAAGACAAAGGTGAAAGGGAGATCCTTTTACTGTACACCATTTTGTGTCTTCTGAGTTTTGAACTATTTAAATGAATTATGTATTCAAAATAGGAAGAAATGTTTTATATACTATAACAAGTAAAAATATCTTCTTAAAATATTGAGCTTATTACTTACAATACTGTGACTAAAAACTAAAATTGGGATGCAGTTCATCTTCCTCCTACTTCTAGTTTGCCTTCTTTGTGTTGACAAAAAAAAAAAAAACACACGATTTGACCCTTGTGTAGGTGCTGCTCAGTAACTGCTTAATGAGCCCTCAGATCCACTTCTCTCGTCTTTGTTTTAAAATTCCAACCAGAAGCTTGGAAGAAGTATTTTTTAAATTCTCATATCACTCAAATATACTTGACAGTTTATATCTTTTAAAGTTTGTGTATGTGTGATATAGAAAGACATGATTGGAAAACAATTTTAGTGAATTTTAATTTTAATGAATTAGGGGAAAATGACCATAAGGCTGGAAGTATGATGAAAGTCTTATTTTATATTTCAGATATTAAGCACCGCCGAATACCAATCTTATTCTTTGCAAACAAAATGGACCTTAGAGATGCAGTGACATCTGTAAAAGTGTCTCAGTTGCTGTGTTTAGAGAACATCAAAGATAAGCCATGGCATATTTGGTAAAGTTGTGGATTTATTTTTCATTTTATCATTTTGTAAAAATGTGCAAGCTTCAGTGTTTCTTTTCCAAACTCAACTTTATAAGTGATCTAACTTGATAGGATGCAAGCTAAGGAGTTTGTTTTATAGAATGGCATTGCAGGTATTTATAAATCTATTACTATTAAAACCTTTCAAATCTTTTGGGGCATAGAAAAATATAAATAATTCTTTAAAAGAATAAAGTAAACAGACTACTCATTCACCAACTTCAGCCATGCTGATTTCTTCTATATATTGAATTAGCCAGCTACAATCCCATCTCAAGACATTTCTACTTGTTATTTTCTTTGTCTAAACCATTGTGCAAAATAATGTTCTTGGCTAGCTATTGCACTCCCTTCAGGAGAGGGACCTTCCCTGATAATTGACTAAAATATCACTCTGCCTTACCCTGCCTCATTTTTTCCTTATTACTTTGCTTTTTCTATTGCCATGTGACCTCTTTTTTTCTTTTCTTTGTTTTATAGTCTCTCTTCTTACACTAATGCATTAGCACCATGAGATTGGGGTTTTATTTTCACTCTGTAACCCCTGAAATAGTAATACATGGTACTTACTTAGTAAGTTCACAATAAATATTGTTTATATGAATAAATATAAATGGAATACTAACCTTGTTTGAACATACTAATAAGGTTGAAATCATAAATAGTATCTGAACTTATTTTACATTGTTTATTAGATAGTGCTTTTTAGTGCCTGTTACTACTTGTCATTAAGTTCCCTCTATCTACCACCTACCTCCCCATCACTGCACAATATCCTCACATTTTATAAGATAGTATCTATGGAAAAAGACTACACCCAGAGGCAGAGAAATCCACTGACTTTAGAAGGAGAAACAGAATATGAAGTGAAGAGTTAGTAGAGATCTGAGAAGAACTTGAAGAGCTAACCTTAGTGCTGAAAGAGTAATGGTATAGAAGAAAGCTGAGAAAACTCTTCCAACTCAATACTCACAATCTGTACCCAGGAGTGAAACACTGTATATCTCAGTTAAGCCCTCTTTACTCTGGAATCAAAAGGAAAGTTAGCATGTCCTAAATGCTTCTTCACTTGGAATTTGAGGTTCTGTGGTATTTTGTTGATAAAGAGAGAAGGGATTTTGGGATAGAGAAATATCTTCAGATGTAACCTTTGCATTTCTTTATATCAGGTAAATCATATCTAAATTGATAATGTCTAGAATAGAATAAATGTTCATTGTTCCATTGTATTAAGTATAATGAGTGCTTTGATAGAAAGCATAACATTCAAAAACATGGGTCTAATTAGTAAAAGATGCAGTCCTACTTTTAATTTTGAAATAGAAGTTAATTTTGCAAGTGGAAAAATCTCTATTTAATTAGCCCTTGAGATTTTTAAAAAAAGTTATTCATTTGTGACATCTAAATATTTTTCAGTAAAATAAAAAGTAATATCCTGATGCTATAAAGATGTAGAATATTATATTTCCAGTTGCTGTATTTTCTGTATAATTTGTAGAAAAATGCCAGTTGTTTCTTTAATTTGCCTATAATTTGACTTCTTAATTCAAACTGGACATTTCACTGTTTTAATTACTGCTTCATATGTTATTTTTATTTTTTGCAATATTTTTTAAACCATGTATAAAATTGAAAATACATTTATCCTTCTTTTACAACTTTAGAGATAAGAGTAATGTACAGTGATGTTGAGATAAAATATTGCATCTCTCCTGCCTTCCGTACAAGTAAATTCACTAGCAATAAAAGATTATAGAGACATGTAGTCAACTCTGATTTTCAGGATCTGATTGCAGTATTGTTCTTCCTGTGTGTTCTTGGAGTCAATTCCTAATGTGATATGTGTATATTTCTGTTTATTTACTACCTTGTAGGAGAGACAGATAATAAAAGAGGTAAATAAATGTATAAAATGTCAGCTGGGAAGGTGAAGGAAAAAAAGTAGGACAATAAGATAAAAAATGATGAGAGATACTCCCCTCTGAAATCTAATTGAAATCAGGGAGCAGCTCATACAGAGGTGTGGAGGAATAGTTTTCCACATAGACAGGCCAGCAGTGGCTTTGGATAACAATGTACTTGGTGGATTTCAGGAATAGCAAGAAGTCCAAGCTGACTGGAGCAAGAGATCTAGGGCTCTGCAGGACGTGGTGAAGACTTTGCTTTTATTTAGTTACAGGTCTTATCATTTATTTGAAAGGAAAATAAAACAGTTGGAACTTAGTAGGAAAAGATGCAGGGTTTTAGTAAGGTAGTGACTCCTCCACCAAAAGGGAAGGCTTTCCTCATTATGTTACTTATTTGATACTGTAGTCTTATTTGGGACTATAGGGGTGTGATAAAATCAATACGTTGATCTTTTTTTATATAAATATTTTAGTTACTGATGTTTTGCTGTTGATATGGGTAATCCACAGTTTGCTTTGAATAATTTTGTATCTCATGCTGTATGTTTCTGTCTTCCTATTTTAAAATATGTCATATTCTTAATCTAATAAGTAATTCCTTAGAAGAAATTTCTGGTTTGATTAGAATCAAATTAACTCTTTTAGGTTATTTAGTACATTTTAAAATCATGCTTCAGCACACTAAAAGAAAACCTAATTCAGAAAATCTAATTATATATACTAATGGCTATTATACGATTATATTTTGAAAGGAAATAACTACTAGAACAGTAAAATGTTATGAAAAACTATCAGTCTGTGTCTTGGAAAAGATTAATACTTAAAAAACTCTTTGTATTTTATTCTTTCAGTTTATAACTTAATTATAATTATTTATAAAGTATCACAATAAAGATTTAAGTTTATTCCAAGACCATGAAAAGACCCTGTTTCATATACATATCTCAAATATCTAATTTCTTTAATAACCCTATGGTGTCAATTATACTATCTCCCCATTTTACAGATGCTAAAACTAGAAGAGTTAAATGACCTACTTAGGTTCCTGAAGCCAATAAGTAAAAAACTATTATTGAAATCTGGTATTTTTTTTTCCTATCAGTTCACCGAAGTTATAATGACAGGTTTATATTATATAGACACCCTGTTTCCCTGAAAGTAAGACATCCCAAAAAAATAAGACCTACTTCCAGTTTTGCCTCTCGCTGTAATATAAGGACCCCCCAAAAAATAAGACCCCCCCAATATTAAGGTCTCCCCCGAACATAAGGCTTCCCCGGAATATAGGGCCCCCAAAGCTACCATAAGACATCTGACTCCTGATTTAAAGAGACCTCACACTGCCTGAACAGCTCCGGCTGCGCTGCGGCCAATCAGTAAGCTGGTTTGTGATGACAACTACTACCGTACCATATACAGGTAATAAATTTCCTTTTTGTTGTTGTTGTTCAACAATAAATGTGTACCATATTCTTCTCCATGGAAATATAAGACATCCCCTGAAAATAAGACCTAGCGCATCTTTGGGAGCAAAGATTAATATAAGACACTGTTTTATTTTCAGGGAAACAGGGTAAAAAACTCCATTTCAAAAAAAGTCACTGCATCCTGTGGCTAAATTACAACCTAAGTCAACCATTTCTATTAAGTAACTGCTCTTGAGTCATTAGGGTTAGGTAATATAAGAAGGGGGACTCTAAAATTTTTCCACCACTGGAAATATTACTCAAAGTAATGTGAGACTGAGTACTTTTCCTAAAATAATGACTTGTTATTGGTACACTTTTCCAAATGTCATAAAAATTATGTCAATTTGAGTTACAGATAATTTTGTTGCTCTGAGATGCTCAGACTTTTGTTTTTTTATGTACATTCAGTTTCATTGCTTAACCAGTTTTGCTCAGATATGTGTTACTAGAATATATTAATTTGCCATATGGAAAAATTGCTATTATTTGTTCTTATAATTGTACAGTGTAATGAAATAGATATGTTTCTTGTGGACTTTATTTCAGTGCTAGTGATGCCATAAAAGGAGAAGGATTGCAAGAAGGTGTAGACTGGCTACAAGGTACATCACAAAATACTGTCCATCTTCAACCTGTATTTCCTTTCCATTGACATTTTTCTTTCCTTTTCTAACATTTTATTTTTATTATATCACTACCTTTTTCTCCTCTTGTTTCCATTTACTTCTGCTGTCAGAAAATACACTACAGTAAGTATCCAATACCTTGCTCCATTTACTTCTATTACACTTTTCTGAAGGATTTATTTGAAGCGTTCGCTTTTTACAGTCAATATAATAACAACTGACAGAAATATTTTTAATTTATAGCAATAAATTTCTAAGAGATCTAATAATGGAAACATTTGAAATTTGGGACAAATGTTAGTCTTACTGTCAATAACTAAAATAAGTCTGCATGGCATGTATTTTAAGAATGCTTTACTTCATATATGTCTTAATCCTATATAATAAAACCCTAATATGCAAATAGACTGAACGACTGGCAGAACGATGGTTGCTGTGATGCACACTGACTACCAGGGGGCAGACACTCAACACAGGAGCTGCCTCCTCGTGGTCAGTGTGCTCCCACAGGGGGAGCGCCACTCATCCAGAAGTTGGGCTCATTGGTGGTGGCAGGAGCCACTGCTGCCTCCATGGCAGCACTAAGAAGCAGCTAGCCTAGCAGTAAGGAGCAGTGAGCAGGCGAGGGATCCTAGACTGTGAGAGGGATGTCCACCTGCCAGCTTAGGCCTGTCCCCCCTAAGCCAGCAGGCGGACATCCCCTGAGGGGGTCCCAGATGGCAAAAGAGCACAAGCCAGGCTGAGGATCTCTCCCCCTCCCCCGCCCCATCCTATGCATGAATTTTGTGCACCAGGCCTCTATTTTATGCAAAACATATTAACATAACTTTTCACACTCATATTGAGAATTGTAAATACTAGTAGTCTATTGATTTGTATATAGCAGCTCTACTTGTTATTCATCAAAAATAGCTATCATAGGTTGGTACAAGCTTATTATATCAGGGAATAAACTAAGATTTAAGATATATTAAGGCAGGGGAGGGGGGTTAGAGATCAACAAAAGGACTTGTATGCATCCATATTAGCATAACCAATGGACACAGACACTGGGGTGGTAGAGGTTTGCCCTCAGGGGGTGGGAGTGGTGGGGTGGCTCAATCCAGGAAAAAGGAGACATATGTAATACTTTAAACAATAAATAAAATTAAATAAGTAAATATATTATTTTTCCTAAATCTACATTGTCTACTAGTTACAGGAATCACTGGAAGCACAGTAGCCCACAAAGAGCAGTAAAAATAAATAAAACCGAGTTCTTTAGATTTCAGGACATTGAGAGTAAGGCCAAGAAATTTTCATTTTTGAGCAGAACAACTAAGGATCATTCCTATTAGGCATCTCCCTGTTCTGAATAAGGGTGAACAACAATATATTATAAATTTAAGTTTTAGTCTTTAGCTATCAACTTAACTCTTTCTACACTAACCTTTTTTAAAATTCTCACTTGAGGGTATGTTTTTATTGAGTTTTAGAAAGACAGGAAGGGAAAGAGAGAGAAAAAAACATTGATGTGAGAGAGAAATATTGATTAGTTGCCTCCTGTACACACCCCAGCTGGGGATTAAACCCACAACCTATGTATGTGCCTTGACCAGGAATGGAACCTGCAGCCTTTTGGTTCATGGCACAGTGCTCCAACCAACTGAGTAACCAGGCCAGGGCTAAACTAACATTTTGATTATAGTTATGTGTGATTCTTTTTCTTCTTCTGCATGTCATGTTGGATCTTTGAACCAAATATTATGTCTGGACAAGCTATATTGGAGAATAAATTAAGATATATTTAGCTGCTTATCCATACAATGACATAATATTTCTTTGGTTCAAAGTACTAAGTGTACATCTGATAAATATTTTTCATGTGTTAGTAAAATACGTTATTTTAATTAACTACACAAACTATTAGTGATGTTTGTAGCCATCACAACATTCACCATTAAAGTGCAAAGAACACCCTGGCCAGTATGGCTCAGTTGCTTGAAGCATCATCCTAAAATCCAAAAGTTTTCCAGTTCAATTCCCAGTCAGAGCACATACCCAGGTTTTGAGTTCAATCCCATGTTGGGATACATGTGGGAGATAACCAATCCCTCCCTCCCTCTTATTTTCTCTCTTTCTCCCTCTGCTTCTCTCTCTCTCTCTCTCTCTCTCTCTCTCTCTCTCTCTCTCTCTCTCTCTCTGCTCCACCTTCCCTTTCCTCCTCTCTAAAAATAAATAAATAAAAATGAACTAAAAAACTTAAAACATTAAAAAGTAAAGAACTACAAAGAACATTCTAGTCATAATCTTTATAATTAGGTTAAAATTAATTGAGAACCTCTAGTGATTCTAGCATAACTACTAGATTTTTCTGTGAACACACCAACTTAGTTTATTGGATTGTGATAAAGAAGTGCTGAAAGTTAAGAAACTGATTCCCATATAAACCTAGGTTGCAGAGGAACATTCCAGAGAAGACACCAAAAGCATATTTTCAGCCTTGATTCTTATTTACAAGTGCTTATTATTGCTCACAGTGAAGATATAATGTGGATCAAACCCTACTATTGTTCATAAAGTAATTCAAAGCACAATAACCACTTAAAATAAGTTGATATAGTCATCTGAATTTTACATCGTAGCTCTCTCTTCTCTATCATGGCTCTCTCTTCCCTTTATTTATTTTTTTAATTTTATAACAGTTAGGCCACTAGGTGTCAGTAACAATCCAACATCACTATGCCACTTGCCAACTCTGGTCTAGTCACCTAATTTTTATGTCTGATTTTTCTGATTTGTTATCTTTGCACCTTACATCCCAAGTCTTTGTAAGGAGGGTACATTATTGGAAATACTTTTGTGCCCTTCTGTTGCCATATTTTTTATGCAACTGTTACAGCAAGGTAAGTTGTCCCAATTTTTTGTAGGCATCATGGAATAGTAGTTAAAAAGCAGTTGGGCTTTTGAGTGTGGAAGATTCATTCCACCACTAATTATTAATTAACATCTTTTTTGAAGATAATTGTCTTCATCTATAAAATTGAAGAAATAAGTGTGAAAATTGTTGTATAGATTAAATGAAACACTGTATGTGTAAAAATCACTAGCATTTGTAAACACTCAGTAAATGTTAAATGTACCCTTTTACCTAAGTGCTCTATTTAATAACAAAATAAACTTTGTACATAGATTAAAAAAGTATGTTGGTTTCATTTTGAATAGAAGATCTTCTGTTCATATTTCTTATGTAATAGCAAATAAGTTTCAATTTGATGCTCCTGTCTCTCTGGATTCAAAAAAAGGCAAAAATCTATTTTATAAAATAACTAACAGCGTACAAGAGACTTGTCTGTGCCTTTAACTAACTTATTAGATTTTTTATGTAAATCTATCTGTGGAAGATATTCTGAGTTTATTTCTTCATTTTGCTTCCAAAATTCTGAATTTTTCTAGCATTATAAACAAGAAGGCCCTTGGACCAATTTCTTTCTCCCTCTTTCTTTCTTTTTTTTAAAATTGACCTTCCTATTTATTTTGTTTTTAATTCTTTATTGTTGAAAATATTACATATGTCTCCTTTTCCCCCATTGACCTCTCCCAGCCTGCTCTCACCACCCAGCACAGGCCCTTATCTCCCTATTGTTCGTGTTCATTGGTTATGCTTATATGAATGCATACAAGTTCTTTGGTTGATCTCTTACCCTTTCCCCCGCCCCCCTATTCTTCCCACCTTCCCTCTGATATTTGACAGTCTGTTCGATGCTTCTCTGTCTCTGTACCTATTTTTCATCATTTTATGTTGTTCATTATATTCCACAAATGAGTGAGATCATGTGATATTTATCTTTCTCTCACTGGCTTATTTTGTTTAGCATAATTTTATTATTTAGAGTTTAAGGCTAAAATTTTGGAGATAGAATATTAAATGAAACATTTTATGCCATGAATCCATTCATTTTCGGAAGGACTCACAATGATTTCCTATATATTGCCACCCAAAGACAAGAATCTCTCAGTAGACTATGAAGTATTTTTAAAAACCAACAGAGAATATACAGAAACTATTGCAGAGTTAAAGTTGTCTAGCTCTGAAACTTTTTTTTTAATATATTTTATTGATTTCTTACAGAGAGGAAGGGAGAGGGATAGAGAGTTTAGAAACATCGATGGGAGAAAGACATCGATCAGCTGCCTCCTGCACACCCCTACTGGGGATGTGCCTGCAACCAAGGTACATGTCCTTGACCAGAATCAAAACCGGGACCCTTCAGTCCGCAGGCAGACGCTCCATCCACTGAGCCAAACCGGTTTTGGCTAGCTCTGAAACTTTGAAGTGAAATGTTTATAAAAAGAAATCCTCCCCTGTGAATAAGGAAACTTACTCATTTTATCACTTTATCTCTATGGGAAAGGTTTATGCTTTCAGGTTTTAATAAAACACATAAACTATTCATATGGGTGTTCCAATTACACTTAACTTTCATCTCCTCCTCAGATGTCACTAACAGTTAAGGGACTTTTGTTTAAAGACATTAATCCACAAGGGCAAAAGGAATGGGAATGGCAAAAATGGTAACCAAAATAGAACAAAAAACAATGGCACCCAGATTTTGGAAACTAGATATCTGATGAATGTTGATCTGGTTTGATAAATAATGAATGAATGACCTAACAGATTTAAAGACCCTTTCTCATAACAGAGTAAGCTAAATTCTAAGCCAGCACTGGGGAAAGCTGGAAGGCTAATTTACATTGCAGATCCCCACAAAGGCTTGATATTGGTAGAAATTGGAAATAAGAGGTAGGGCTGAAGAGAACACACAATCTTACATCCCTTTCCCAAAAGAAGGTTGAAGGTTCATTCTCTGCAGAGAATCAGAGTGTCTCTGCACTGGAGAACAGCAAGCACAACTATGTGGGGTAATGCTGAACTGAAAATAAGGAGTAACAAAGTTTTCATACCAAATATTATAGCCCTATTCTACCTTCTGCTTCTCCCAGAAGACACTGGTGGTAGGCATGAGATACAAAGTCATCTTTGAGGGATCTGATCAGCCTAATAGAAAGCTAGTGGTATTAACATCAGAGATTCCCAAGGAAATGGCTTAGCTAGATCACTAAAATGAAGACCACATTTGACAACCCTAAAATGCGTATCACAATTCCAGTTCAGTTTTACAGTGTTTGGTAATACATATGAGAAGATGGAAAGGGTCACCAGGCATTTGAGGATCAAAACATTATGAATTAAGGAACATAAACAAACAGGAAAAATAGGTTAAAGAAAGTAGAGTTTATTTAGGGGGACATTTCAAAAACCTAGTAGAGCAGTGGTTCTCAACCTTCCTAATGCCGCAACCCTTTAAGACAGCTCCTCATGTTGTGGTGACCCCCAACCATAAAATTATTTTCATAGCTGTAATTTTGCTACTGTTATGAACTGTAATGTAAATATCTGATATGCAGGATGTATTTTCGTTGTTGCAAATTGAACATAATTAAAGCATAGTGATTAATCACAAAAACAATATGTAATTATATATTGTGAAATATTTATTTCTAATTACAAATAAATGAAATTTTGTCTTGAATCGTGGTGTAGCATGGGTAACAGTCTTAATATGACAACAGTAAACTACATTGCTACATTTTGCTACACTGAGGAGCGATGTGTTGGTTCCTAAGATCATGGGAAATAGGTGTTTTCTAATAGTCTTAGGCGACCCCTGTGAAAGGGTCATTTGACCCCCAAAGGGGTCGAGACCCACGGGTTGAGAACTGCTGTAGTAGAGTATGCACTAGCTGGTTTGGTTCATTGGTTAGAACGTTGGCCTGTGGTCTGGCCATGGGTTCAATGCCAGTCAAGGACATGTATCTCGGTTATAGGCTTAATCCAGATCCCAGTTGGGGTACATATAGAAGACAATCAATCAATGTGCCTCCCAGTCCCTTCCACTCTTTCTGAAAAATCAATGGAAAAAATACCCTCTGGTGAGGATTAACAAAAGACCAAACAAACAAAAAAAAAACTTTTAAAAATACTTCATAGTCTACTGAGAGATTCTTATCTTTGGACTGCAATATATAGGAAATTATTGTGAATCTTTCCGAAAATGAAAGAACAAACAACCTAAAAATTAGTTTTTAGAAAATAATAATAGTAGAAATTGAAACCCCAATTAAAAGAAGATAAAATAGAGGCACTCTCTCAGAAAGTAGAGCAAAGGGGTAAAGAATAGAAAATTGGAAAGAGGAAATAAGAAAATAAGGGGTCATGTTTAGGAGGCTTAATATCCAAATAGTAGGAATTTCATAAAGAGAGGACAAAAAAATAGAGGGGAGAAAATTCAGCAAACAGTATTTTCAAGAACTAAAGAGGAGTTTTTAGTTAAAAGTCCTTTTTGAGAGCTCAATGTAGTGAATGAAAATACCTTCACACCATGGCACATCATTAATAATGGTCAACACTGAAGACAATGGAAGAGTCTACAAACTTCATGAGAAAAAAAGGAGATTTTGTGTAAAGAATAAGGATACAGAATAGCATCAAACTTTTCAGTAGCAACCCTTGGAAGGTGTAATATGATTGGGCAGTGCCTGGAACAGTCAAAGGAGAAAATGAAATTTTCAGGCTGTATCAGTGTATTGTGATTATAGAATTAAGACATCTTCAGCCATGCAAAGTCTTAGGAATTTACTTTCTATACCTTTTACTTAGGTAGCCACTGAGAGGAGTACTCCTCAAAAACAAGGGAGTAAACCAAGGAAAGGGAGATCCTGAAAGAGGAAAATAAGAACAAGAGAGTGGAGGAAGGAATCCTCTGGATGATAGTGGAGACCCTAGAGTGATAGTAAAAGATCTTTTATGAAAATAACTGGGCAGAGAAAACTGGTCCAGATTAGAGTTTGCGACGGCTATAGTGAAATTGATTGACTCTGTAATGTGCTTCATAATAATAAAGGTTTAAACAGTATAGAGTAAGGGATTGAAGTATCTATCAATATGTGTGTGTGTGTGTGTGTGTGTGTGTGTGTGTGTGTGTGTGTGTGTAAAGAGCCAGGTTCCATAATATCCAAAATGACCAAACACTGGAAGTCAGTCCTGCAGTTAGTACTGCAGGCGCCATAGCGATCCAATACTGAATGCCAAGGAGGCTGTGGACCAGGCCCGGAGAAAGAAGTAGGGTTTGATCTGCAGCCTCCATGGCATCTGATCAGTCCTTGCCTTTCTTTCTCTTTCATTGCCAACAGCTGCAGGGGCTGCTGATCAACCCTGCCATTATGATCAGGCCCAGAGATAGGCCCAGAAACGCTGACTGGCATAGAAACCGACCAATCAGAACCAAATATGGGTGACCTGCAAGGAACCAATGGCTGCCTAGGAGGCAGAGCTTTTGACGCTGACTGGCATAGAAACAGACCAATCAGAACCAAAATGGGTGAATGTAAGGAGCCAATGGCTGCCTAGAAGGCGGAGCTTTTGACACTGACTGGCATAGAAACTGACCAATTAGAACCAAATCTGGGTGAACTATGAGGAGCCAATGGCTGCCTAGGACACAGAGCTTTTGACACTAGCATAGAAACCGACCAGTCAGAACCTAATCTGGGTGAACTGTGAGGGCAGAACCTAAGGTGGGGGCTGAGGAAGGGTTTTAAGGGCAACAGCTGTTTGGTGGAAGGTGTAAGAAAGTGATGCAATTTTTTAATGACCAGTTTGTCAGTATAGTGCATATGATTGGCTATCAGTCTAGACTTAAGGATTATGTATTTTTGTCTGCCAAGAGCATCTCCTCCTGCTGAAAAAAGGCTTCTTCTCGCCCCCCCCCCCATTTAAGCAATCATATACTATATAATCTATACTAATAAAAAGGTAATATGCTAATTAAATTGGGTCAACCTGCCATCTTCCAGGTGTTTGACTTCCTTCCAGACAAAGCCATGGTAGTGGGGGCCAAGGCAGAGGCAGTTAAGGGCAATCGGGCCAGCAGGGAAGAACAGTTAGGGTCAATATTAGGCTGGCTGGGGAAGGCAGTTGGGGGTGATATCAGGCTGACAAGGGAGGGCAGTTAGGGGTGATCAGACAGGCAGGCAGGTGGGCAGTTAGGAGCCAGCATTCCCAGATTGCGAGGGGGATGTCCAACTGCCGGTTGGATTGGGCCTAAACTGGCAGTCAAAAATCCACCAAGGGTTTCCTGATTGGAGAGGGTGCAGGCTGGATGGAGGAATCTCCACCTGCCATGCACAAATTTCATGCACCAGGCCACTAATTAGATCATGAAAAAGCAGAAAAGCAGGGTTGGAAATAAGGAAAAATTATTAACTCTAGGGAAAACAAAATGTAGTTGAAGATAGGACAAGTAACCAAGGTCTGCTACCTTTCTCAGCTGTGACCGGCATTTACAGACTCATATAATAATAGATGAATATGCAAATTAGCCAGGATGCCATAACATCACCACTGCTTAGTGGGAGGCATGCACAGCAGCAGCGGGTGGGCAGCCCCTGGCTCTGGTATCTAGAGTTTGTGGTTTCCAACAAAACAGCCAGAGGGATGCAAAATTCTACACAAATGGCTTAGCTGGTGCCTAAGTGGAGGCTTTGTTTAAATTGAGCCTTTCCCACAGTGAATGACCCCAACCCTCCCTGGATTAGGCAGGTGCCTGTGGAGTGCAGTCTCCATGCAATTCAACAAGGGTTTCATCCCTGGTGATCTCATGCACGATATCATGTGGGGCAGCTCTGCAAGCAAGCAGAAGGAAACCATGTCTGGCAGACACTCACCTGCCACCCCCTTCAATGTGTAAGAAGAATCAAATAAACAAATACAAACACCCTTCCCCCACTCTGGAGAGATCTGGGACTGAGGGGCATCCCTCCCAGGCATTGCAAACCTGCTTCCCACCCCCTTGATCCAAATGGGCATGTTAGGGAGATAAGGGGAGGAGGAGGAGCCTTGCAGGAAGGGGTTCCTCAGAACCACATCCCTGCCCTCCCTCCAGACCTGACCTCTCAGAGTGCAGGGCTTGACTCTGCCCCCAGCAGATTTGCATATCCCAGACCGTCCAGTGCTTCCGGGCACTGGGCATTCCCGCCTCCCAGACGCTGAGCCTCACTGTCTCCTACCCCAGAAGCACTCTTTCCTCCCCAACTTTCAATCTTTATAACCTAAATGTAAGGTGTAAGGAGAAGCATTGTTACTTCTCCACAGATTTTATTTGAAGTTATTTAGCAACTGAGCTGCTCAAGTGTTCATTCAGGACAACAAATGACACCTTACTTGGCTTTGATACAAAGCAATCTTATTCCTTTATTTTTTAAATAGATTTTTATTGATTTCAAAGAGATAGAAACATCAATGATGAGAGAGAATCATTGATCATTTGCCTCCTGCATGTGCCCTACTGGGGATTGAGCTTGCAACCCAGGCATGTGCCCTTGATCAGAATCAAACCTGGGACCCTTCAGTCCTCAGGCTGAAGCTCTAGCCACTGAGCAAAACCAGCTAGGGCAAGCAATCCTGTTCTTAAAGACTTGATTTTTGTCATAAAAAAGTAGATTTGAATCATATCAAACCAATAAACATTTTTAATGAGATGTCTCTTTTCTACTAATGCAATTCTACCTTAAAGCTTATGTTGTATAATCTATACTAATAAAAGGGTAATATACTAATTAAACTGGACATCTTCTGGACATCCTTTCGCACAAAGCCTTGGTATTAGGGGCCAAGGCAGAGACAGGGGTGACCAGGCTGACAGGGGAGGGCAGTTAGAGACGATCAAGCCGGCAGGCAGAGTGGTTAGGGGTGATCAGGTAGGCAGGCAGGTGAGCAGTTAGGAGCCAGTGGTCCCCAATTGCGAGCAGGTTGTCCAACTGCTGGTTTAGGCCCAATTCTACAGGCATTGGGCCTAAACCAGCAGTCAAACATCTCCCAAGTAGTCTCAGATTGGAGAAGGCACAGGCCGGGCTAAAGGACCCCCCCTTCTCCCCCCCCCACACACACACACACAAATTTCGTGCACTGGGCCTCTAGTTATAGTGATAATGACTATATTACTTTGTTAGCAGGATGGGAGTATTGAAAGAGCAGCATAGTGATACATAAGAACTGAGGCCTCAGATTAACTGGTATTTCAACAAGTAGTAATACATATATATTATTTAGAGATAAAGAGGTAATTATCTAAAAGGGAGTTGAGAAGTGAGACAAGGGACTGCTCATTTCTATAGAACTAGTTAACTGGCTCTATGCATATACTAGTACAACTGTGATGAAAATAAAAACTATAGTATGATTTGTGTGGTTTTTTTAAACTGTATACATAGATTTCTGTTGTGTTCTTACAGATTTGTCTAGGGTTATGTTAAAAAAAATAGATTTTGTCCTGTAGAAACTGATAATGTCTTGTCTGTTTTTGTTATCAGATCAGATCCAAGCTGTGAAGACATGAAAAGATAGTATTTGGAAACCTCAACAATTGTCAATTCAAGGAATATATCTTAAGGCACACAAAATTTTAAATTTTTTAAAGATGTGGATATATCTAAGAATATAATCTGCTTGCATTTATAGACTCTGAATAAAGTTTATAAGAATATAAGATTTCACATATACTAATCTGGCCATTAATTATATGAAAATAAATCCTCAGAAAGGATCCCCAGAATATCAACCTCTTGGTAAAGGTCTACACTTGTTTGTAATGAGAATGTTAAAATCCATCTCCATATCTCATCGTGAATTATGATATCTTCAGTGTATTTTTTAATTGTCTTCAAAAAAGCTTATAGTATGACTACAATGGGATTGTATTTGTGAAAAAAAAACTTTAAATATTTATAAGGGACCATGAGTGATTAATGTATATTAGATTTTTACTATATGTCACCATCAATAAAACATAAAATGTAATGTACCAACTAGTGTGCTTTATTTATGCTGAAATAATAATGCAAATATAGTATTTGGTGTTTTACTGTCAAATATTTGTCAAACTGAGACCAAATTATGCTGAAGTTATTTATCCAGTAAATATTGGATAGCTCTGTACCTGTACCAGCCTGGCACCATACTACACAATGGTGATAGAAGGAAAATTAAACATATTCCTTATCCTCAGAGAACTTAAAATTTAATGAGGCAGAATTTGAGAATTTGTAATAAATCATTTAATTTTTTTTATTGGCTGAATGAAAATATTTTATCCTAAGATTGAGTTATTAAAATGAGTTAATGTGTGATTCTTCAATAATTATAACTTCCTTTAAAATTCTTCCAGTGTACTATAGCACTTTGTTGAAATAGATTGTGACCAAACTATTTTGTTTTTTCTGAACAAGAACTGCTACATAATGTTCTTTAGAATTTTATACATATCTCAGGTATTCTCAGTATACAAATTGTGTTATTCTCAAAACTGAGAGTCCACTTAGAATTATGAACTCTAAATAGAAGCTTTGATTTTAAATCAATCACTGGGAATCAGTATAGAAAGCAGTGGTGTCAATTCTGGAAAATATTGGATATAAAGAAAAACTGGAATGTTTGACGTGTAACATCTTAAACATACTTAGCTGTGGAAATGATTTAAAAAAAAACAGGCAAAAGGTGAGCATTAAAAATGTGACATAATAACTGGTAGTGGTATGTTTCAGAGATTTGAATAAAATAATTTTAAAACTACAGTAAAATTTCTGTAATATACTTTCTCACAATCCTGAAATCCCAGTGATTTGGAATTTGTCAAGTTCAAAGTTATCCAGGATATTCTCCTGGTCCTACATTTTCAGCTAGCTAGCCAACCTTCCATAAATTATTTTGATGAGGACAAAAAGTGAGACTTATTGAGTGGACTCAAATATAAAAAGCACATTATGAAAACATTGAGTGTGATTTAACAGAAAAACTAGTATTCTGTAACTATTTTAGGAGGATGCAGTACAGTAACAACACTAATATTTATTAATCTGTGATCACTACATTTTGAGCAAATTATATCACACATGATTTTGTATCACTTAATTCTCACAATAGCCTTATGTGATAGGTTCTATTATTGTTTTATAGATAAGAAAACTGAAGCCTAAAGAAGTTAAGTCATTTGGTGAAGGTCACAGAGCTAGTAAGTTGTGGTGCTAGGAATCAGAACCAATTGTTTAAAGTAGATGATTCAAGAAACAAGAATATTACAGATACTATTAGAAATATAGAGGTGTCTACCATAAAAATAGTTAAAGGTATTGAAAAGGTTCTCACTGTGGAAGGAGACCAGGATGGGGATGGGAAGTAGTCAGAGATGAGACAAGTTTTTGTGTTGTTTTTTTCTTTTTGCTTGTTTTAAGTCCATTAACACCTCAGATTTTAATTTCAGGGCATAAATGACTGATAACAAATAATTCTTAGGTTGATAGTTAATTACTGTCCCACAAATTACAGTAGTAACTCGTACCTATGCAAATATTGAGACAAAAGAGAAGTACTTTTTCCTTTGATTTCATATTCTCCAAATATAAACATCAATATTATGTAGAAGCAGTTGGGCAACAATAGCCACATGAGGTTATTGGGTTTGTATTTAACATGCAATTAAAATTTATTGCATTCTAAAACTCAAGCAGGTGCTTTTTCATGTTTAGACATCACTGTAACAAATTTTACTCTAAGCTCTCCATTTCAATATAACACCTCATAAAGTATTCACAACATCCTGTTACATGTTTTGCATTTAAATATTTATATATGGCCCTATTCAGCTTGTGCTTTATGAATCATGAAAGGGCTGGTTTTGTATATTTGTTTTTCATTTATAGGTTACCTGATAAATGTTATGAATTGTCTCTTGATTCCTCAAGTTATTTTTTTCCTTTGGAATTTTTGGGACACCACATTGTTATTTACTCTTGCAAATAGCTATGACAGATACATTCTGCAAGTAACTCTAGTACAAATAAAATACTGTAGTATTTTAACTGACTTTGTGCATATTTTCTGCTTTCTGATTATTCCTTCTTTTTAAAAAAATATTTTATTGATTTTTAAAATATATATATTTTATTGATTTTTTAAGTTAAATCTTTATTATTTAGATTATTACATTTATTTCTCTATCTTCCCCTCCATAGCTCCCCTCCACCCAGCTCCCACCCTTCCCTTTACCCTTACCTCCCTCCCGTTGACCTCATCCATAGGTGTATGATTTTTGTCCAGTCTCTCCCTGTACACCCCTCACCCCTTTCTCCCTAAGAATTATCAGTCCACTCCCTTTCTGGGCTCCTGATTCTATTATATTCACCAGTTTATTCACTTAATTTTTAGATTCACTTGTTGATAGATATGTATTGGTTGTTCATACTTTTTTGTCTTTTACCTTTTTCTTCTTCCTCTTCTCAAAAAAGTACCTTTCAGCATTTCATATGATTATTCCCTCTTCTTAGTTTTAAAAACTAAAAATGATATTAAAATTTCACTTAAATGTAAGTGAAATGGATGTTAAAATAGGTTTTTATTTCTGTGCCTGAAAAGAAATAATATAATGTTTGGAAAATAGTTATTGTACTTATTTATTTTTTTAAACAAGTCTACTTTTTAAAAATGTATTTTTTTATTGATTTCAGAGGAAGGAAGAGGGAGAGAGAGAGAAACAGCAATGATGAGAGAGAATTATGAATTGGCTGCCTCCTGCAAGCCATCCACTGGGGATCAAGCCCACAACCTGGGCACATGCTGTTGACTGGAATCGAACCTGGGACGTTTCAGTTTGTATGCCGAAGCTCTATCCGCTGAGCCAAACAGGCTAGAGCTGGTTATTTAATTGACTGTTTCAGGCAACTTATTCCATTTACATAGGGAATCTGCTGGGGACTGCTTCAGGACCATTGCTCTTCCTTCTGATCATTCGTTTTTTGTGCACACTTGGAGGCATCATCAACATACAGTGTATTGGGGTTGGGTTTTTGTTTGTTTTTAATTTTTTTATTGATTTTTAGAGAGAGAGAAACATCAGTCAGCTCCTCCCATGCACACCCCAAGCAGGGATGGAATCCCTGACTAGTAATCAAACCCTCCACCTGTTGGTGTACGCTCTTCAGGGATGACTCTCCAACCAAGCAGCACTATCCAGGGCAACGTATAGTGTTAAAATGTTTTCTAGTGATTTAAAATAAACTAAGAATGACAAATTAGATCCTCCATATTTCAAGTCACAGAGTAATGCTAGAAGTCATATAGGAATAGCAGGTATTTTGAAAATAAAATTTGGTTAAAAATAGAGTAGTAAAACATTTTTATAGCTTTTGCTATGTGTCATGCACTTTATATAAGCACTTTACATAGGATGGAGCAAATACAGGTTTGCAGTTGTGTGTACACGAAACACAGTTTATTCCTGTATTATTATTTATTAACTAGAGGCCGGGTGCGTGAAATTTGTGCACTTGGGGTCCCTCAGTCCGGCCTGCACACTCTCGCAGTCCAGTAGCCCTCGCGGAATGTCTGACTGTCAGCTTAGGCTCACTCCCTGGGGCAGTCAGACATCCTTAGTGCTGTCATGGAGGCGGGAGAGGCTCCTACCACTGCTGCTGTGCTTGCCAGCCATGAGCCTGGCTTCTGGCGGAGCTGTGCGCCCCCTGTGGGAGTGCACTGACCACCAGGGGGAAGCTCTTGTGTTGAGTGTCTGCTCCCTGGTGGTCAGTATGTGTCATAGCTACAGGTCGTCCCACTGTTCAGTTGATTTGCATTATATAGGATTATCATTTTCCATACAAACAGCTGTGAACCTATATTTGCCCCACCCTGTATACAGGCAGACCATGTTTTATTGAACTTCACTTTATTGCGCCTCACAGATGTTGCATGTTATACAAATTGAAAGCAAGACCCTCCACCAGTGAAAGGATTCTGCATGACTTTATTGCAGTGGTCTGTATTCCAACCCACAATATCTCCAAGGTATGCCTGTATTCATTCAAATCTCAACAATCTTATGAAGTAGATTCTATTATTATCTTTACTAAAGGCCTGATGCACAAAATTCATACAAGAGTAGGCCTTTCCTTCCCCGGCTGTGGCTTTTTTAACTCTCGTGTTGTAGGACTTCCATTCAGCTAGGTTTCAGGAGTTGCTGAATGATGGTTGTTCTGTACATCAGTTGTAATTTTAATGCAGTTATGGGAGAATGCAAGTACCACATTTACCTATGCCGCCATCTTGACCAGAAGTCTAAAGCATTCTTTAAAAAAAAAGAAAGTAAAAAAGAGAAGCAATAGATAGATACTATATGCACCCCACAAAGCCTAGAGTTACTTACTATCTGGTGCTTTACATAAAAACTTGGCCAACCAATATCATAGATGATGAAACTGAGGCAGAAGAGATTATAACTTGCCTACAGTCATAGTGCAAATAAAGAGAAAAACCCAGCTTTTGAATCTAGACCAGCGGTTGGCAAACTGTGGCTCTGTTGACTAATGAGTTTGCCAACCACTGAGACTCTTAATTCCAATAATTACAGGCTGTTGTTCCTTGTAATTAAGCCCCTATCCCAGTGGTCAGGAAACTCATTAGTCAACAAAGCGGCAAACTGTGGCTGGCTTATGAACTGCATGTGGCTTGAAAGCCACAGTTTGCCAACCACTGGTCTAGACAATCTGGCTACAGAATCTGTATTCTTTAACCTTTAAAGCAGTGGTTCTCAACCTGTGGGTCGCGACCCCTTTAGGGGTCGAATGACACTTTCACAGGGGTCGCCTAAGACCATTGGAAAACACAGGTATTTACATTATAATTCATAACAATAGCAAAATTACAGTTATGAAGTATGGTTGGGGGTCACCACAACATGAAAGGGTCGCAGCATTAGAAAGGTTGAGAATCACTGCTCTTTTCCCCCCCAATAAAGTTGACATACTGGCTTCTAAAGTCTTTTTCCTTCCTCTTCTTTGTTAATCCTCACCTGAGGCCATTTTTTTTTCATTGATTTTTGTGGGGGGTTTTTAGAGAGTGGAAGGGAAGGGGTGAGAGAGAGAGAGAGAGAGAGAGGGAGAGAGAGAGAGATAAAAACATCTATGTTAGAGAGACACATCAATTGGTTGCCTCTCGTACACGCTCCCACCAGGGTTGGGATCAAGCCTACAACCAAGGTACATGCCTTGACTGGAACTGAACCCAAGACCCCTCAATCCACAGGCTGGTGCTCTTTCCACTGAGCCAGATTGGCAAGAGCTTTCCTTCCTCTTTAAATGGGTGGCAGCAAATGGTATAGATTCTGAAACAATTGTATTAATGTGTTTAATGAGTCACAGAAAACTATCCCCATGCATCTGGCTTAGACTTCAGCTTTCATGATTTTTACCAATATTTTGAGATAAATGATAACTAGTGTTGATAGTCTTAAAGTATATATGGTAAAATACGGAAATATTTATCATCCAGGTTGTTCATGTGCATTTTAAGTTAGGTGACTGACCACAGGAACAAATGATAGCTAGAGAAATACCATCCTTCCTATATAATAAAGAGGCAATATGCAAATTGACTGTCATGCCCTCATACAAAATGGCCACCACCATGTGATCATAAGATGACCACCCCCATGTCATCACAAGATGGCTGGCAGGGAGAGCAGTTAGGGGCAACCAGGCCAGCAGGGGAGGGCAGTTGGAGGCAATTAGGTCAGCAGGGGAGCAGTAAGGCAAAGATCAGTATGGCAGGGGAGTGATTAGGGGGTGATCAGGCTGGCAGGCAGAAGCATTTAGGAGCAGGCAGGCAGTCAAGTAGTTGAAAGCCAGCAATCCTGGATTGTGAGAAGGGTCCCAGATTGGAAAGGGTGCAGGCTGGGCTGAGGGACACTCCTTCCCCCACCCTCACCCCCAGTGCACACATTTCATGCACCGGGCCTCTAATAAGTCCGTTTCAAATATTTTGTGAAATGCCACATAATCAAATGTTAGTAAAATAGGTTAATGTTACACCAATTGAATGTAGTCACTAATGTTGGAGTCATAGCCAAGTTCACATTCAGGCTCTGTCTACTTAGGCACAGTGCAGTGTAACAGTGTCAGGATGCACCGTTCTGAGGTCAAAAGAAGCTCACACTTCACTCATTCAGTGATTACGAACTTTTCCCCCTGGGCTTTCTTGGGCAGATTTATATACATATCTTACAAGTATACCTATTATTCTTACTATGTTCAGAGTTTGTTGTTTTATTTTGTGGGGTATTTTTGTTTGTTTTGTTTTTTGTAATTTTTTAGAGTATGATTATTAAAGCTGGGGAGAGTGAGACAAGGAAGGGCTTTAGGGTAGAACAAACAATGGCACAGAGTCTAGGCCGAGCTGCTTTGGCTCTTTAGAAACATTATGGGAAAGAAGTGAGCCAAGGTGAGGCTGCTGTCAGCTCTCTGGGAATTCAGAGAAAAGGGGGCCTTGGAAACAGGTTCAGGGAGGTGAGCCTGGAAGGAGCTTCTGCTGCCAATTGCTCTCCAGGTTGCAAGTCTCACAGGGTTCTTTAGAATTTAGGAGATAGATGCCTGTAGGGGAAGAAGAAAGGGAAAGGGAAAGGTGCTGGAGTGCTCCAGGGAGGGAGAGCAAGCCTGTAACTCTTAAGTGTGATGCATCAGTTCTTCATCAGCTCTTGCCATTTCTTAGAACTTTTTTTTGCATTTTTGAGATCCTGAAACACTGTTCACTAATTCAATGAGTTGAATTTATTTCTTCACAAAATATCACTGAAATTGTTCTTGTTCACATTGTGAAACCACATACTGGGAATAATTTCATTTAGCAGGACAGACTTTTAAAGAACAAATAACAAATATTTCCAAGATCCTTATATCAACATGTATTATGTTAGTATTAAAAGTTGTCTTTTCTGCCCTGGCCAGGTGGCTCATTTGGTTGAAGTGTTATTCCATACACCAAAAGGTTATTAAGTTCAGTTCCTGGTCAGGGCACATACCGAGGTTACAGGTATGATCCCCGGTTGGGGTGCATACAGGAGGTAACTAGTTGATGTTTTTCTCTCTCTGTCTGTCTCTCTTTCAAAAAAAAACACAACAAAAACATATCCTCAGGAGAGGATTTTTTAAACAGTTGTCTTTTCTAATATTTCAATATGACAGATCTAACATAGGACTAGTTTTTTTAAATATTAATTATTAAAATGGGGTGTTGATGCCCTAACTGGTGTTTGGCTTAGTGGATAGAGCATTGGCCTGCAGACCAAAGGGTCCCAGGTTCAATTCTGGTCAAGAGCACATACCTTGGTTATAGGCTCCTCCTTGGCCCAGGCCTTGGTCAGGGTTCATGCATGTAGCAATCAATCGATGTGTTTCTCTCACATCGATGTTTCTCTGTCTTTACCTCTCGCTTCCACTCTCCCTTAAAAAATCAATGGAAAAATATCTTTGAGTCAGGATTAACAAAACATACACACACTCACATACATACACACACTCTCTCACACACACACACACACAGTGTTAGCTTTAGAGGCAAGAGACAGTATTTTTCTGCTATTTAGATCTCTGGATATAACAAGTTAAATATTCAGTACTCATTACAGATCTTGTCTTTGTGGGAAATGGGAAGAAACTTAAGCAATAGTTCTTTGTAAAAAGAGATCAGGACAAGCCTGAGGCTTCAATTCCATATTAAGTAGACAGCTTCTTAGTCTTTCTATGAATAAGGCTTGTCCCACAGTAGAATAGCATTCAAGCAGCAACTGTGTTTAAGAAGCTTGCAATTATATTTCCTTTTAATATAACATCAGAATTACTAGCACCACAGAGAAGACCTTATTTAAAGGTTATATAGTACTCTGTCTTTAAGTTAATTATATCCTTAGTTTTATTAGGTTCATTTAAGTATATATTTATGTATTCCACCTCCCAGAAACAAACTGAGAAAGAGTATGTACATACTAAGATCACTTCATAACAAAGTGAAAACCCATAATACTAAGGGTGTCTTATTCTGAGAAAAAAATTGAAATTATTCAGTTAACTTATTTTTTTTCTTTAGTTCTACTTCAAATTCTTCTTCAAACGTCCTAAATTAATATCAGTATATATGCATCTACTAAGATAATCCACTAATCAACTGCAATCAGAAAAGAATAATTTAATTGTGTAATTACCAGTGTAAACTTCTTAATTATAAAGAAGAAACCTAAACCTTTATCTTTTTTTACTTCTTACAGGGGATAGTATCAAGTGGGAGGGGTTAGGATTTGGTGCTCCGATAAAACTCTGTCTGATCTAAGCTAATTTTCAGAAAAAACCAGTATTTTAAGATGGCTTTCAACTCTGCCTAACCATGAAGAATAGATATCTCTCCACTAATACATGTGCTTATCCCAGTAATCCTAAGGCGCAACCTGGAAGCAGGGAGTGAACACATTAGGGATTGACATGGCCCTGCATGATCATGTGAAGCTCTTCTCAGACTATTTTTAGAAAACTGGTTTCATTTTTCTCAAAATTTTTCTAAGCATTGAATCTGTTTATTTTAAAAGAAGTGTCCATGAGCTTGGTTTGCAAGGGCAACATTGTTTTGAATGTTTCAATATCCTATATAATAAAGAGGTATTATGCAAATTGACCATCATACTCTTTCACAAGATGGCCACTCCCATGTGGTCACAAGATAGCCAGCAGAAGAGGACAGTTGTGGGTGATCAAGCTGGCAGAGGAGAGCAGTTAGGGGCAACCAGGCCTGCATAGGAGAGCAGTTGGGGGTGGGGGGAATCAGTCCTGCAGGGGAAGACAGTTGGGGTGGCCAGGCCTGCAGGGAAGGACAGTTTTGGACAACCAAGCCAGCAGGGAGGGAAGTTGGGGGCAATAGGGCTAGCAAGGGAGGGCATTTGGGGGTAATTGGGCTGGCAGGGGAGTGGTTAGGGGGCGATCAGGCTGGCAAACAGAAGCATAAGGGAAATCTAGCAGGCAGGCAGGCGAGCAGTTGGGAGCCAGCAGTCCCAGATTATGAAAGGGATGTTCCAGATTGGAGAAGGTGCAAGCTGGGCTGAGGGACACTCTTCTCCAGTATATGAACTGTGCACCGGGCCTCTAGTTTATTATAATTCTTTATTAAGAAAGCTGATACATTTCATCTTCCTTTCTTGACTAGTGATCTTAGCTACTCTTGTCTTAAATATTCACTCATCATCTAAGAACCTATTGTGCTGATTTCTATCTCAAGTGTTTTCTAAGCAAGACTATTATTAGTTCCTAGGGTTCCGTGTGAAAAGTCTTAACATATTCTATTAAATTGAACCACTTGTCATTGCCATTTTGTAGGCCCAATGTGGTTGAATGATAGCACTTTTATATGGTTCAGTTAAAATCACCTAGAAATGTCTGAATGGCTTAATTCTCCAGGACCAAAGAATTTCATTGGTAATACAGACAGCCAGAAC
>PVJN01018091.1:0-39179 GCA_004026805.1 Lasiurus borealis
TGGGCCCGAGCGGGTCAGCGGGCAAGCTGTTGAGGTCTGCGGCCACGGGGCCCAGCTTCCCACACACACCCTCCACGTGTGCCACCCTCTGATCGAAATGGCCCACGGCCAGCTGGAGCTCCTGGGCTGTGTCCTGGCAGCGGCTCAGCCCGCCAGCCACGTTGGCCACCCCGGCCTTGAGTTGCTCCAGCTCCCCGCGCAGGCTCAGGACCTGCCTGTGGCCAGCTCGAAGCCGCGAGCCTTGGCTGCTGACCTGCTCCTGGATGGCGTGGACCTCGGCCTCCACCTTGCGTTCCCGCTCGTCCAGGGAAGCGTTGGTGGCCAAGAAGGCATCGGAGTACTGGCTGACGGAGTCGCTGAGGCCCGTGAGTGACTTGCTCACGGAGTTCAGATTGACCTTGAGCAGGGTGATCTCGCCCTGGAGCGAGCTGCCCGTGGCTTCTGCCAGCTGCCCCTGAACCTCGGCCACGGTGCCATTGAGCTGCTGGAGTAAGGCTGCGTGGCTGGCCACCTGGCGGAGGAGGACCTCAATCTGGCTCTGCCAGGCCTTCACTTCCGCCATGAGGTTGTTCAGAACAGCGGAGGTGGTGCTGGGGGTACACGAGGTCTCCAGCGAAACCAGCCGTTGCTCCAGCACAGCGAGCTCCGTCTGCACCAGGGGCCCGGCTGCCCTGCCCGGTGAGGTACTGTCACGGCTCAGCTCGCCAGCCAGCGTCAGCAGGCGCTCCTCCAGGCTGTGCACACGCTCTTCCAGCATGGTCCTGAAACCGCCCACACCTCCTCCCCCCTCCTTCCCGCCCCCACAGCAGCCCCTCCCTCCACTCTCGGTCCCATTGAGGGTCTCCAGGCCATCGAGAAGTCCATCCACACCGCCATCGAGCATGGCAGCAGAGAGCCGGGCGAGCTCGTCCCCGGTGCCGGGGCCACGGCCCCTTTGGACCTCAGTGACCGCCTGCAAGTTGCTCTCGAGGCTGTCCATGCGGGCACTGACCAGGGCTAGCTGGCTGCAGCAGCCGCCCCTGCCGGCCACGCTCAGGCCCTGCAGCCGGGTACCCAGCTGCGAGAGCTCTCGGCGCAGGGCCAGCTCCCGGCCGTCCAGGCTCTGGTGCAGCCTCAGGCTGGCCGCCTGGCCCTCCTCGCACTGCTGCCGCACCTCCTGCACCCGCAGGTCGCAGGCGCTCTGGACGCCTTGCAGCTTCTGCTCGAAGCCGTCCAGCAGGCTCCCCCAGAGCTGATGCAGCCGCCGGTCCACGTATTCGTCCAGCAGGGCCAGGGAGGTGAGCGGAGATGGGGGAGCCTCCCGAAGCCGCTGCAGGTGGGCCTCGTGGCCGAGGGCCAGCCCGTGCACCTCATCCAGCAGCTGCACCTTGGTCCGCAGGGTGTTGCTCACCTCTGTTACCTTGCTCAGGATCTCATCCAGAGGAGGTGCGAGGGGCCCCCCGGCTCTGTCTCCGGGGTTCGCAAACCCCTCGGGGATGCCTCCAAAGCCCACACGGGGATCGGCAGCTCTGGGGCCACCGGTCATCCTGTTGGGGTCCTCGTGGCTGGCCACCAGGCCGCTGAGGGTACCATAGGCTTGTGCCAGGCGCTGGACATCACCCTCCAGGCGTTCTAGCCGCTCACCAAACAACCCCGGGCCTTTCCTTCCTGGGAAAGAGAAGGAGAGAACCCCGGGGCAGGGTCACTGGCCTGGCTCTCTCAGCTTGTCCTGGTGCCAAGACACCTGAGAGACTTTCTATTCTAAGCCAACCTTGCCGGGCACAGCTCTGTCACTTTGTGGAGGGGGCCCGGGGGCTCACCCTTTTGCCCAGCACGAGATGCACCCTCCCTAACCCTGCCCGAGCTCAGCGAGCTTGGTCAGTCCCCTTCCCACCTCCCCCAAGAAACCCAACCGCCTTGGAAGGATCTCCATGGGCAGACTCACCGTAGGGGCCGGGGTTGGCTCTGCTGGAAGGAGGGGGCCTGGGGCCCGGGCTCAGCTGCCCAGAGGGAATCTGGGGCTCAGGCTCCAGCTGGGGCGGAGCGGCCCCGTGGTCTGTGAGGTGCTCCGGGCAGCCCTCTCCGGTGAGCCCAGGGCAGCAACGCCAGGAGAGTTCGGTCACCTTCTTGTAGCCGACCTTGTATCTGGGTCTGAGCACCGTGCGGTACCTGGGCCAGGGAGGGGGAGAGGGCGGGGCTCTGTGTCTGTGGGCTGAGGCACCAGCCGCCTGGCAGGTGACCTTGTCCGCTGGCTGGTATTGGGGCCCCTCTGACACTTGATAGAGCCTAGATGTCCTGCCTCCACAATACCCCCAGGACTTCCTTTCCTGTGCGGAAGGCGACAGGGCCTCGGGATGGAAGCGGGTCTTGGCAAGGCTCAGAGATGGGTTAGGGGAGCGCAGGGAGACGCCCCTCCCCACCCTGTTTGCCTGGGGAAAAGGGGAACAAGAATTTAGCCCCAAGGCTCCCAAGGTCCCTGGAGCTCATACTGCCATCAGAAATTTCACTGACGCCGAGACCGGTTTGGCTCAGTGGAGAGAGCGTCGGCCTGCGGACTGAAAGGTCCCAGGTTCGATTCTGGTCGGGGGCATGTACCTTGGTTGCGGGCACATCTCCAGTGTGGGATGTGCAGGAGGCAGCTGATCGATGTCTCTCTCTCATCGATGTTTCTGACTTTCTATCCCTCTCCCTTCCTCTCTGTGAAAAATCAATAAAATATATTAAAAAAAAAAAAATTTCACTGTGGCTTTGGTGGGACCTTGAAGAATTCTGACAAAAGTACCTGCCCTGGAGCTGGGGCAAGCAGCTCCTCTCACTGCCCGGGGTCCGCTCCGGGCTCCCATCAGCTCTCCCATTCTCTCCACTCCTTCCCACCCTACTCTGGAGACTCAGCTCAGGTCACGGAGGCTGGGGACAAGGTACCTCTGACTTGGAGCACAGAGGTGAAGGGCCCAGGTGGAAGGCAGAGCAGGGGTCACTCCCTCACCTGTTCACCCACTGGAGGCATACCTGGGGCACGTGCCCAAGGATCCCAAGGACACAGGCTTGTATTCAGACCTGAGCATCCCGCCTATGTGCAATACCACACACCTCCCATGGCCCCCTCTGTCCGGTCTGAGCCCCCTGGCTGGTGTTGAGGGCCACCCTCAGACACTGGATATAGTCTAGATGCCTCCACAACGCCCTGTCACCTTCCTTTCCTGTGCTGGAGGTGACAGGGCCGCGTGTTGTAAGCAGGCCCTTCCCATACCCTCACCCCTGGCCTGCTTCTCCACATCACCACAGCCCTCCTTGAGTCTGCCTGGGGCCCCTTTGGCATTAACCACTGCCAGTGTGACTCTATGCCCCCCCTCACCACACCCCCGGCCCCTGCTTCTTCCTTACCTGGTGCTGCCTCTCCCCTAGAAACCCTCCCCTAATACCCCTGTGGGCTCTGACCAGACCAGCCTGCCCCTGACCCCTCCCTGACCCCTCCCCCAGGCCGGTGTGGGCTCTCAGAGAGTGGCAGCCCTGGTAGAGCTGGCTGCTGCTCTCAGCCTAAGGCAGGCCTGGGTCTTGGGCCCAGGGATCCCGAGTGGGTGGGATGGGGGTGCACTCACGTGACTGTCCCGGGGCACTTGGGCCCCCATCCACACTGCCGGTACTCAGCCTTTATGTAGCTCTCTGCTCCCTCCTGTAGGACACAGGTCACATTCCTGTGCACCACGTAGGCGCAGAGGGCCCTGCAGGGGAGAATGGCATCCTTGGAATAGCTGGCCTGGGCCGGGCCCACTGAAGCTCCCGCACCCCCTCCTCCATCGGTAGGCCTCAGCAGGAGGTGTGACCCCCATCTTTTCTCTGCTACTTCTCCTTATTCCCGGGAGCCAGGGCCCTTGGCCTGGGGTCCCGCCCACTGCTGGACTCCCGGGTTCCAACCTCCCCAAGTGGGTTGGTCACTGGGTTCAGCTCTGTACCAAACCAGGAGTCCCCGGTCTGACCTCTGCCCTCCCTTGGTTTGACCTCTGCCCTCCCTGCCTGGAGAAGAGGCCCACCCGGACTCCCCATCCAGGGCTTTGCCACATTCCAGCTCCTTCCCTGGCTCTCCACTCCAGCCCTGGCGGTTTCTGAGGTCTCAATGTAATTCCCGAGGCTTTGAAATCACCCTTGTCTCTTCCTCCCCTGACTGACGACTCCTGGGGCAGTGCACCCACCTGGTACCTTTCTGCCCCCCCTGCCTCTGTTCTGGTTCCTCATCCTCAGATAACTTCTTCTACCGCCTCCTCCAGGAAGCCTGCTCTGATGTGCCCAGGCCCACTGAGTGTCAGCTACTGGCCCCACACCCTTCTCCCTCCCATACCTCTAAAGTGCAGCTAGAGTTCACAGGCAGCACAGCCCCTAACTGCCCTGGAGCCCAGTGGGCGTGCCCCTGCCTACTCAAGACCAGGCGCCCAGGCAGGGGGGAGAGGCACCAACCCCAACTGACAGGCCCCAAGGGGAGGGATGGCGGCTGCCAGGCACCAACCAGCCTCCCTGTGGGCTGCTGTGGAGCTCTGGCGCCCCACGAACCCAGGACCCGGGAGAACCAACTCCTAGCTCTGTGGCCCACCCACGTTGGGGCTCCCCAGGGGCAGCCGGGGCCAGGCTGACCCAGGGCACAGGGGGGCAGGCCGCCGGGCGCAGGGCTCCATCCCCGAGCCGGCGGGGCAGGGGAGCGGTGGCGGCCCGCGTGCCGTGGGTGGGAGAGCCCCGCGTGCGCCCTCCCTCCCTCCCTCTCCCTCTCTCTCCCTCCCTCCCCTCCACCTGGTCCGCGGCGTCCGCGTGTGCACACAGCGCAGCTGGAAAATGTTACTTCGCTGGAAAGGTTTCCGCGGGCACTGCCAGCATCCCCGCCGCCGCGCCAGGCCCCCGCGGTTCCCTTCCCGGTGCCAGTCCCGCAGCCCCACGAGGCGCGGGGCGCCCGCCCGCCCGGCACCCGCTTCGCCCCGGGAGCCGCCCCCTCCGCGCCGCGGCCCCGGGTGCCCGTGCCCTCCGCCCCCGCGCGCGGCGGGGCAGGTGGGAGCGGCGCCGCGGGGCCAGCCCGCCCTCCCAGCCGTCCCTCCCGTGCCTCCGGCTTCCCGCCCGCCGCGCGGCCCGCGCTTACTTGTGCGGCCCCGGGCGCAGCCGCGGGCGCCATCCCGTCGTGTAGAGGCTGTAGCGGGACGCCCCGGGCGGCGCGGGCCGCGCGAGCAGCGGGGTGCCCTTGGCCTGCGCCCCCGAGAGCAGCGCCGCGACGGCGCACAGCCAGACCGGCAGGCGGCGGCGGCCCATCGCCACCCCCGCGACCCGCACCGGCCTCCCCGCGGGGCCCCCGCCCGTGTCCGCCCGCCGCGCCCGCCGCGCCCGCCGCCGCCTGGGTCCCGCCGCCGCCGCCGCCGCCCGCGGCCCCGGGAGCTCGCTGGCTCCGCCGCCTGGCGCTCCGAAGCGGCTGCGTCCGCCGAGTGGCCGGCGCTGCGCGCGGCGAGGGCCGCCGAGGGGAGGCGGGAGGCGGGCTCTGCGCGGATTAGCATAAACTCGGGGCCGCGCCGCTCCCCTCCGCCAGCCCCTCTCGGCCGCCAGCCCCCCGCCCCGCGCCGAGCTGACGCGCGAGGGGCCGCCCGCCAGGAAGAGGTTAAGGCGGCAGCGGGCCCGCGGGCGGAGGGGGCGCGGGCCGGCGCGCCCCGGGGAGGCCCCCTCCAAGCTCACCCGTCCACGGGCACCGGAGAGAGGAGCGGAGCCGAACCCCTGGGCCGGCCGGGGTGCGGGGCTCCCGACACGTTGGTCCTTGCAACCCATTGTGCACCTGGGGCCGCCTGTGTCCACGGCTCCGGAGCGGCGATGGTGAACGTGTTTTGCGCCCGCCGCCGCCGGCAACACCTCCTCGGCCACCGCCTTGGAACAGGCCCCAGCCCTTCCCCGCGGGGCTAGCTCTGCCTCCGGGCACCCGTCGTTGTCCCGAGGTGCCCAGGTCCGCGGATAACTCTGCTATTGACTCCTCCTCTGCAGCCTAATGTGCTGGCTGTCCCTCCGGTTCCCTGTGGGGTCCTGTCTCCCTCAGCCAGGGATGCTCTGCTTCTTCCCGTGCATCTAAAGCTCGTGGCGAGCTGCGCTGGCTCATTGGTAGCATCTGGTCAAAGAGCACCTTCAGGTGTTTCTCACAAACAGTTGCTGATGAGCCAGGCTTCCTCCCTATTTCCCTCGTGAAACTGACCCTGGGAACCCAAGCGTTAGCCTTTGTGGTCATCCTTATTCAACACCATCTTGTTGACATGTTAACCCGCAAAGAGCGCGTGCTGAGTCCTGATTCTGTCATCCAACAGAGTGGCACTTTTCCCCCTGTCTCTGTCTCATCCACACAGCTGGCCACAGCCTTCTGTGTCTTCAACAAGTGGCTGCTGTTCGGTATGCAGAAGGCAAGGGGCTCCGAAGCACACCTGGAGAGGCCTGGCTCCACCCTGACTGTGAGATGCACCCCACACCCTCCAAGTAAAGCAATATTTCCAGGTTCCCGGAATGGCGCAGCTCCGAAACACATCTAGGCGTATGCCCTCTCCCAGCCTTCGGGGCATGTGGGACCGTCTCCTGGGCTTGGGAATTGAAACACAGAGGCCAAGGGGACCCAGCTTCACGGTGGGGGGCTGTATCTATTTTTCTAGGGCAGCATTAACAAATTATCACCAACTTTGTGGCTTAACACAACAGGAATCGATTCTCCCCTAATCCCGGAGACTAGAAATCTGAAATCAAAGCATCAGCAGGGCCATACTGATTCCAGAGGCTCAAGGGAAGGACCCTGTCTTTCCTCTTTCAGCATCTGCGCCCACTGGCAATCCTTGGCAGTCTTTGGCTTGTAGCACATCACTCTAGCGCCTGCCTGCGTCTGTCTTCACATGGCCTTTTCTCTGTGTCCTCTCTTCTTCTTTTTTTAAAAATATATTTTACTGATTTTAGAGAGGAAGGAGGAGGGAGAGAGAGATAGAAACATCAATGATGAGAGAAAATCATTGATTGACTGCCTCCTGCACGCCCCCTACTGGGGATGGAGCCCGAAACCCAGGCATATGCCCGTGGCTGGAATCCAACCTGGGACCCTTCAGCCATAGGCCCATGCTCTATCCATTGAGCCAAACCAGCTAGGACTGTGTCCTCTCTTCTTATTAGGACCCCAGCCATAGAAGTCAGGGCCCAGGCAAACCCAGTAGACCCTAATCTGAAGTAATTACACTGCAAAGACGCTATTTCCACAGAAGGCCACACTGGAAAGGTCTAGGTGGACATACATTTGGGGGGCACAGACATGATTCAACCCACAGGATCCCTGCGGGGTGGTGAGAGGACAAGGCGCGTCATTCTGCGGCCATGGCTCTGCGGGAATTACGGGGAAGCTGAGGAAGAGAATTCGCCAGGAGAGCGGGGCAGAGCCGAGAGGCAGTGGCCATCTGGTGACCGCCTGGCCCTGTCTGCTTCCAGTAACCCGCTGCACTCGAGCTCGCTTGAATGGGCTTCTGATCCCGGCAACCAAATGATGCCCGTCCAAGACAGTCTTTCATCCTCCACCACAGATCCACCCAACGTGTTATTTTAATCTCCGGCCTTGAACAGAGATGTCAAGAGCCGTCTTGCTGAGGGCAGGATACAGTGTCCGCAGCTCGCTCTTGATCTGTCACCGCCGAATTTCCGCTTCTTGGAAAGCGAGACGCATCTGAGGGAGACGAGCGGGCCCCGCTCCTCGCTCTCGGCTGGGCTCAGACTGCCTGGCAGCACACTGCCCTGCGGCTCGGCAAGAAACCCCCTCCCCGTCCCAGAAACTGTGATCCCTTTCCAAGGGGTCCCGCCCCTTCCTCTCACTCCTTTCCCCGGCCCAGATGTGGGGCCCACGACTCACAGGGAGGAGGCCAGATCCTGTCTGAACTTGGAAAAGTCCACACAACAAGGGGTTGAAAGGACAGCCGGACCCCGCTTCCCTGTCCCAGGTGGCTGACATCAAACCACGTTTAATTAGAACAGTCTCTTTAATTAGAACAGTCTCAGGAGCCAGCACTGGGGCCCGTTCCCAGTGGGGATGGAGGACGTGGATGGGGGAGATGTGCAGGGTCTTGGCAGGATCCAGGCAGAGGCTGGGGTCTCCCCCGCAGACGATGAGGCCGCTGGGCAGGCCAGAGGCAGGGGAGGGAGGCGGATTTGTCCTTTTCCCCAACTCAGACTGGAGTTTCCACACCTGAATGGAGGCAGCTGAGGGGCCATGCACAGGGTCACACTCTCTGTTCATGGGGACAGGCACGACCCTCTCCAGACACATTGGGTCCACCCCACACCAATTCCCTATGCACACACGCAGAAGCATGCTTTCCCAGTCTCTACTAGCCCCTCAGGAACAGATGTGCTACCTCTCCCTTCAGGAGGGACAGGATGCCACCACGTCAACAAGGTAACCCTGGGATAGGAGCGTAAAGTCTTGCGTTTGGGGTCTGTCAATAATTGGCACAGTGTGGGGCATGCGTACCAGCCTCCACCACACCCTGAAGCATCCTTCCTCCATGGGCTCTCAGGCAGAAGGAAAGAGCGGGCTCCTGGGACAGAGAGGCAGGCCTGCATGCTGGTGACCCACTCACTGGGGACAGCCCTTCCAGCCCCCCCCCCCAGTACTTCCCCAAATGCCAGGCTCCTCTCCCTCTGCAGGCTCCTCCCACCTCACAGGTTGTTCTCTGCCTTTTATGGAGGCCCGCCGACCACATAAGGTCAGTGAGAGCTTCACAGAATTTTATGGAAAGCAGTTCCCCTAAAAGAGACAGCAGTAGAAAGCCCTGTCCCTGCTAGCTTTCTGGCACAAGCCTTTCCCTCCACAGATGACTCCGGAGTCAACTGGTGGTGGCAACCCATCCTAGGATACAGGCTCCGGCTCCACCCCTCCCACCAGCTCCTTTCTTCTGGGCCTGCGCAGTCACCTCCGTGCACATGGGGCCACCGTGGACGTTCTGTGCACCAAGCTCTGCCCAGCTCCCTCTTTCCTCAGCATAAACAGCAGCACTCAAAGCCCAGGCGGCATTTTGATTACAGCCCCTCAGCCTCAAAGAACGGTACAGTTAACTCCACACGCTGGCTTCTCCAGGGCCTGGGGGTGTGAAGATGTGCAGCCCCAAGGTGAGGGCCTGGGAGAGGGTCCAGAAATCATGGACACTGGACTCTGTAAGGGTAGGATGGACTGCCACCGAGTTCGAGTTGCTTAGAAGGAACTTAAAAACTGTGCCGTGCTATTGGACCCTCAGTGTGGACACATGCAAACCAGATGCCATCATTATGCAAATGATATGCAAATCACATGCACGGGCCTCCCAACTTTCCCAAATGCCAGATGTGGCCCTTGGGGACCCTGAGATGCCCGATTGTGGGAAACAGAGATGATCTTGGACTCGTCAGTCTCTTATGATGGGCAGGGGGGGCTTGGCTCTGAGGCTGTTCATGCACGGGGGGTGGGGGGGGTATCCCACAAGGAGCCAATTAGACCTGGGTTTGAATCCCAGCTCCTCCCCTTGCAAGTTGCATGAGCTTTATGGAGTCACGTCACAAAACAGTTCCTAGGAGGGTAAATGAGAACATTGGCTAATCTGCCATCCGCAGGGCGGGCACTAAGAGACTCGAGAGGAGGCAGGGTGCGGAGTGCTTCTTTCACTTGCTGACGTGGTGGCTGCTGCGGCAGGACCCCCTCCAGGGGCAGCCGCGCGGCTTGGCCTTGGGAAGGTCAATGCTGATGGACCAAGTACCCACATGCTCCTCGTTTATTCAGAAATCTGCCAGAGGCCCTACTCGCCAGGGGTGCGGTGGATGCCCGTTGGGGCCCTGACAGGCCCCGTTGTACCCGACAGTCACCCGCCACCCCCCTCTGCAGGAGTGGTGACTGCTGATGCTCACAGCTACCCTTCCTGGGAAGTTGAGAGCCACCTCCCCGCCACAGCCAATGACTGGCTGAGACACGATACAGAAGACTGGCCTCTTCGCTTCAAGGGTTTACGTCCCGGGCCCCTAGATCAGGCCACCTCTAGGCTCCACCTGCAACGGCCTTCTTGACTGGCAAGCAGAGCTGGGCAGTGCATGTGACACTCACCCTCGCTGTGCCACTTCCTGACACTCACTTGGTCGAGGACCAAGGCAGGGGAGGGGTCACAGAGGAAGTGCCTGGGTCAGGTCAGAGATGTCTCCTGGAGCTCACCGGGGAGGAGAAGGCATCCCAGGTGGCAGGTACAGTGTGTGCAAGGCCCGGAGGCAGGACACAGCTCAGTGTGCGTGCAGAACCCGCAGAGCTGGGGGAGGGTAGGGGGGCTGTGCTCTTAGGAGGGGGCTGGCAGGGACCAGACAAGGGGGACTTGGGTCCCCAGTGAAGAGCCTGACTGCACAGCAAGGGGACAGCATCCAGAGCTGTTGTGAGAAACGTCTCCAGGCTGTCACTGCACAGAGCCGGCCCAGAAGCTGCTGATGGGGCGGGGAGAGGGACCGGGGTGGGGGTGGGGCGGGCTCAGGGGTCTGTCCCAGAGGCTTGCAGGGCAGAGAGCTGACAGCCTCGGTGGCTGATTTGGGGACTGTGAGCTCCCGCTGCAGGGGCAGGGGGTAGGCCTGGGAAGGGCTCCCGCCCGCCCGCCTCTAGCTCTTCCATTCATGGGCAGCGGAGTAAAAACCACACGGGATTACCATCGGTGACGGGGGAGCCAGGCATGCGAGGGGGGCGGGCAGGGGGCGGCCCTCCACTGGGATAGGGGTGGGGGGAGTCATTGCTATGGAAACTCATGCTTGGGTGGGCAGGACCTGACCTTCCCCCAGATCACGGCCCTGATCTCAGGCCTGCTCTGCCTTCACTCCTGAATTCTCAGGACGTTTGCGGGGTGCCCTGCTCCGGGCTAGGAGCACAGACGAGGGGCGGGCAGAGGAGGCTGCTAGTTGGGAGAAATCTCAGGAGGGGTCAGGAAAGGAGCCTGGGGAGGAGCCGGGACCGGAGACTCCCTGAAGTGGCTTAGGAGAGGGTGTGGCTGGATCGGGGAGGGGGTGTGCAGGCCTCGGCCTGGGGAGGCAGTGCACAGACACCCTGTGAGCCCCTCACCTGCCACCTCCCACCTGCCGATGCCGCTGTCTTCCTGCCGGGAGCTCCCTCCTCACCCACAGTCCTTGCTTGATGCGGGCCGCTTACAGCCTGTGCTGGCTGTGCGGGTGAACTGTGGGCTTTAAACGGGTCACTCTGTGGTCACGGGGAGGGTGCAGGGGGAGGCTGGTACCGGGATCCAGGCAAGAGATGCTGGGAACGAGACATGGCTGGCGTTTGGAGGGAGGGTGTCAGGCCTCCAGGAGCTGGCTGGAGAGATGGGTCAGGGCCAAGGTCAGAGTCAGGGGACCCCTACCCTGCAGGGTCACAGGCCTGTCTCCCCCCATATCATGCTGAGGGAGAGGTGGTATATTTAGAATCTATTTAAAGAGCTCCCTGTCAAAGCGGGTTTGGCTCAGTGAATAGAGCTTCGGTCTGCAGACTGAGGGGTCCCAGGTTCGATTCCGGTCGGGGGCATGTACCTTACTTGCGGGCACATCTCCACTGTGGGGTGTGCAGGAGGCGGCTGATCAATGTCTCTCTCTCATTGATGTTTCTGACTTTCTATCTCTCTCCCTTCCTCTCTGTGAAAAATCAATAAAATATATTTAAAAAAAACAAAACAAAACAAAACAAAACAAAATAAAGAGCTCTCTGTCCAAAGCCGGTCTGGCTCAGTGGATAAAGCATCAGTCTGTGGACTGAAGGGTCCTGGGTTTAATTCAGGTCAGGGGCACGTACCTCCGTTGTGGGCACATCCTCAATGGAAGGTGTTCAGGAGGCAGCTGATGGATGTTCCTCTCTCATCCATGTTCTGACTCTCTATCCCTCTCCCTTCCTCTCTGTAAAAAAATATATTAAAAAAAAATGAAGAGCTCTCTGCCAGGGCCAAATCACTCTGACCCCCTCCCCCAGAGCAGCCCACCCCCCATGTAACCAGGGGGCCTTCCCCAGGTTGAGGCTCTGCAGCCAGTGACTCCCACTTCCTGGCCTTCCTGGCGGGGGCTGGCAGCCCAGCTCCTTTGGGAAAGGGCAGACAGGAGGCTCCCACGGTGGGACTTTATCCCTCATTCCCGCTCCCCCTCCCAGCCCTGGGCTGCATGGGGATTAGGGCATCCTTCCTCCCCGCAGAGTGCCCACCCCTGCCCTCCGCTGATGGACTGCCTGCCTCTGCAGCCCAGCTCCTCCTGCCCTCATTCCCCTCCCCGCCCGGGAAGGGCTCACTGTCCCCTCAGCCTCCCTCTGTGGAGTGCCGGGTGCCAGAGGGAGAGGGACAAGCAAAGGGCAGCCCTGCCGCATAGGAGGCTGTGCAGGTGCCCAGGGTGCGGGCCAGGCTGCTGCCACGTGGGTGCGGATGGCAGGGGTGGGAAGCATTAGAACAGGAAGATTAGAACAGGAAAGCCTTGGTGATCTTTGAGGGGCTCCAAGGTGTCTCTGGGTGTCTAGCTGTGGGGTCCCTTTTTGCTGGGACAAGGAACGAGGGGGGCACAGGCTGGAGGGAAGCCATGGAGGTGCCCGCAGATGCCCTGGGGCAGATGGGTGGTCGGATATGAAGGCAGATTAGATGTCCCATTGGCCCACTGCCCCTTCCCAGCGTGGGTGGCGGCATGTGCTCAGCCTGGCCCCCCGGTGTGAGGTCGCTCTCACCGTCCCACTGGCGGCCAGAGCTCCTATGGAAGCCCCAGGGAAGGGACCAACTTGTGGCCCTGGTGACCCGGCTCCTGAGACAGCTGGCAGAGGCGCCTTCGCAGAGGACACGAGGGCCCGGCAGCTGGGGAGGTGCTGGGCCCTGGCTGCCCCTGAGGCGGTGCCGCCCTTTTTCTATTGGATGGGCCCCTCCCAGGCAGGCTCCAACCCCATCTACCTTTCAGCTTTGGGGCCCTGGTGTGCCCCCACCCTTCCCCCTGTCTCCCAGCCTCTCAGCCTTCCTGCCCAGCAACCTTCCTCCTCTCCCCCCAAACCTCATCTCTTTCTCGTCCCATAATCAGGAGAACCTCGATGGCCGTTATCTTCTTCAGTGACGGAAGAAGGTTTCCCCACCTCGAAGGCTCGGCTCGGAGGTCAGACATCCAGGGTGACCGGGTGGCCGGGTGGCACTCCCAGGAGGAGGGGAGGAGGGCGGTGTCTCCATTCAGCCTCTGAGAGGGCCGCCTCCTCAGGATGGACTGAGGGCTCCTAGTCCAGCGGAAATACAGGCCAAAGAAGAAGTTGGCGGAACCACAGGAAGTGGAAGGTTTAAATCCTGCCCCATCTGGTTGATCTGAAACTGGAGAGAAGTTCACTCATGGGCAAAAGTTAAGGCCACGAAGGGAATGAAGCGATCTTCAAAGCCCCCCCTCCATCCCCGCTCCCGGATGGTGGGGAAGGAAAGCTCGGGGTGTTCAAGGGGACACCCCCGAGAGAAGGCAGTGCCAGTGCCGCCCTGTGCCTGGGCCAAGCTGGGCTCAAACAGGGTGGAGGATGGTGAAGGGGCGAGGAGCGGAAACAGCGGAGGGGAGTGGGGAAGGCAAAGGCAGATGCATGGAAGACCAGGGCAGAGGCTGGGGTTCTGAGCGGGAAGAGCTGAGCCTGCTTCTAAGCAGAGGGGGCGGGCAGAGAGGGAGGGGCTGGAGACCCAGAGAGAGGGGAAGGCCCCACAGGGGCTGGAAGGGAAGAGGGGGAGATCCTGGAAGGCCTGTAAGAGCTGCTGGGGGGCTGGAGGGGTGGCAGGAAGAAGGAAGGGGCTCTGACTCTTGGCCAGGGCTTCTGGTGCTAAATGGCAGGGGAGGTCTTCTTCTGGGAGGTGGGCCACGTGTGGGGTTGAGGAAAGGCTGTAGGGAAGGGGCCTCGGAGAGACCAGACGGCGGGGTGTATGGTGGCTGGGTGGATGGTGGCTGTAGGCCCGGGGGTCTTCCCTCTGACCGCAGGACTTAGCAGCTTGAAGGTGGGGCCAAACCCTGGCTTGTAGGGCTTCCCCGGGGCTGTGAGTGCGGAGCTGGGAGGGCGGGGAGGGCCTGGTGGAGTCAGAATTGGCTGTTCCCCGACCCAGGTTCCCGGACAGACACATTCAGGATCGGCAGGTGCCCGAAACCGGGCATCTAAGTGATTACATGTAGCTCCACTATTCGTTTTGTGGCAAAAATAAATAAATCACGCCTCCCCCATGAGAAAGAAAAGGGAAATACGGCTGGGGACAATTCGGCAAACGCTGGCGTTTCGGTGTGCCCCTTCCACAGCTGCCTGGTGTCCCCCGCCTGCCCACCCACCCGGCTCCTTTCTCGCTCGGCTTGCAGACATGTCCTGTGAGGGCTTTCTCTGTCTTGACCAAAGCTGGCTGTGGTTGCTCAGTAATTGTGACTATTTGCACATGCTCTAGTGCCATTTTTTAAAAACCAAGAATGCAGGAGCTGCCCAGGGGATTGAGCGACGGTACAGAGTTTTCCAGAATCATTAACATCTGTCACCAAAACAGAGTGACTGACACCCTTTGGAGCCAGGTGCTCCTGTGTGAAGGTGGGCGGGTCGACACAGCCCATCCAGAAACACGGAGATCGGTGCGAGCTGTAGGGGTTTCAGAGTCGCGGTGATCAGAAAGAGTTAGCATTTTGTGGCTTTTCCCATGTGCCGTGAAGTGCCAGCCGTGGAGAAGCTACACCATTCACCAGGAAAAGGGCATCTGTGGAAGTCACGTTAGGAAGGCAGAGTTTCGGAGTGGTTGGAGGTCGGAATAGGAACCAAAGCAGAGAAGCTTTAAAAAAAAAGTTTGTATTGACTTTATAGAGAGAGGAAGGGAGAGGGAGAGAGAGATAAAAGCAATGATGAAAGAAACATAGATCAGCTGCCTCCTGCATGCTCCCAACTGTGGACTGAGCCCATAACCTGGGCATGGACCCTGACCGGGAATCGAACCTGTGACTTCTTGGTGCAGGGGGGCAATGTTCAACCACTGAGCCGCACCCGCTAGGCCAAGAGCTCTTTCGATCAGTGAAGAGGAGGGCTGATTTCTACAAAAGTGTGCAAATTCTAAACACATTGTTGGGCAAACAAACAAACAAAAAAAAGTGAAATGGTGCAGCATTTTTTCGACAATAAATGTTCCCCCAGCTTGGGAAAAAAAAAAAAAAAGAGTAAGGAACCCTGGCCTGTGTCACCACTGAGATTCCTCGCGCTACTCCCTCTGCCGTCTGTGTGCGTTTAGAAGTTCCATAACAAAAGATGTTTCGAGTTAAAAAAAGAGAGGGAAAGGATGGAACAATTGACAATAGATGCTGGTCATTCCTTCTTTCCCCTTCTCATTCTGGAAGCTCTCCTCTGTGTTGTCTTCCACTAATGCTGTCCTGCCCCTTTCTGGTTTTCATAGGGAAAAAACGTTCTATTACTTGTCAACAAGGTATCGATCAATTCCTTCCTCCTCCTCCCTCCCCTCCTCCCTCCTCCCCCACCCCCTGGAGCCATTTAAAATGCTTCTGCTGGCTCCTTCTCCCCTCCTCAGCGCCTACCTTTTGCCAAGATCACTTAGTACTTTTAGCTGCAGGCCAGGACGTGAAGGCAGAGATGGTGTCCCCTTTTCTTCCTCGCCCTGGTCCCCAGGCTGATCCATGTACTGCCTGATTCAGTCCCCTTCTCCGTACGTCCCTGTCAGGGGAAACTCAATGGATCCTTGTATTTTTTTTTTTTTTCTCTCTCTCTCTCTCTCTCCTGGGCAGGTGGATAGCACCTTAGCGGGCATGGGATGCTTTTAGCTCTTTTCTAGCAAAGGAGATGTGCGTTTCTAGTCTTCCTCTCTTCTCTCTCCGTGTAGCTTGCTCATTTGGGAAGCTTGTAAGACTTTTCCCTTTAATTGCGGAATTCAGGAATCTTCCCAGGCTGGGCCTGCATGTCTGCTTTTTTCCATCATTCCTGCCTGGAATTCAGCGAATCCTTTCAAACCCCATCTTTCTTCAAACCACGGAAACGTTTCTTTCTCGTCTTCGAGTGACTGCCGCCCCTCCAGTTGTTGCCGTTTGCCTTCTGGGTTTATTATTCACACAGGATGCCTCCGGGGTCTCTCTCCTCGCAGGCTCTTCTTTATCTCCGCATGGGTTCTCCCTTCTGTTTTTTTTTTTGCTTTGGGTTTTGAATCATCTCTTCCCCTTGGTTTTCCAGTTCTCCATCCTCTCCTTTAAAATCCCATTTCCTAGTTCAAGAGAGCTGTTTTCTTTTCCATCTGATTTTTTTTTATAAAAGTGCTCTCGTATTGTTTAGTTTTCTTTCTCCTGTGGCTGTGAAGGTCGCAATTTGTCTCCTCCCGCGGTTCTGAGGAATGTCAGGCCCTTTCTCCTGACGGTTGGGTTCCCTCCGTTGCCTATTACTTTCACTTTGTCTTTTTCTCCCCCACAATGTCAATGTAAATTTTATTAAGTTCCAGTTTTCCTCCAGCTTTATTGAGGTACTAGAGGCCCGGTGCACAAATTTGTGCACGAGGGGAGGGTGTGTCCCTCAGTCTAGCCTGCACCCTTTCCAATCTGGGACCACTCGAGGGATGTCTGACTGCCTGTCTAGTCCTGATCCCACAGTCAGACATCTCTCTCACGATCCAGGACTGCTGGCTCCCAACTGCTCGCCTGCCTGTCTACCTGATTGCCTCTAATGGCTTCTGCCTGCCAGTCTGATCACCCCCTAACCACTCCCCTGCCAGCCTGATTGACACCTAATTGCTCCCTTGCCGGCCCGATTGCCCTTAACGGCCCTCCACTGAAGGCCTGGCTCCCCACAACTGCCCTCCCCTGCAGGCTGGGTACCCCCCCCCCCCAACTGTCCTCCTTCTCAGGCCTGGTCACCCCCAACTGCCCTCCCCTGATGGCCTGATCACCCACAACTGCCCTCCCTTGCAGGCCTGGTCCCTCCCAACTACTCTCCCCTGCTAGCCTGACTGCCTACAACTGCCCTCCTTTGCAGGCCTGGTCCTTCCCAACTGCCCTCCCCTGCTGGCAATCTTGTGTCCACATGGGGGCGCTCATCTTTGACCACATGGGGATGGCCATCATGTGTGTGGTAGTGACGATCAATTTGCACATCATCTCTTTATTATATAGGATTATATAAGATAATTGACAGATAAATGTATGTCATGATGTTTTGAGATAAGTATACATTGATACACTGTGAAATGAGAGGAAGGGAGAAGGATAGAGAGTTAGAAACATTGATGAGAGAGAAGCATTGATGAGCTGCCTCCTGCACGCCCCATACTGGGGATGTGCCTGCAACCAAGGTACATGCCCTTGACCAGAATTGAACCTAGGACTCTTCAGTCCCCAGGCCGATGCTCCATTCAGGGAGCCAAACCAGCTAGGGCCCCTTTTTTTTTTTTTAAAGAAAAATTCTCTTAACAAATTTCAAGTATATAACACAGTCTATTCACTGTTGTCATATCGTTGTCCCTTAGACCTCCAGGCCGTTCCATCCTGCCCAACTGTAACTTTGACCGGCATTGCCGCTGTTCCCTCTGCCCACCTCCCAGCCCTTGGCCACCACCACTGCGCTCTCTGCTTCTAGGAATGTGACTCTTGTAGATTCCACAGACAAGTAAGATCACACAGTACTTGTCTTTCTGTGTCTGGCTTATTTCACTCAGCATACTGTCCCCTGGGTCCATCTACATTATTGCCAATGGCAGAATTTCCTTCTTGTTAAAGGCTGAGTAATATTTCATCATATGGATAGGTGGGCAAAGGTTAGGTTTACAACTGTATGGAAAATGAAACAATCCACACGAACAATTTCTTCACCACATGTAACATGCAAATGGTGGTTATGTCGGGAAGAGTAACGACTGACCGCATAACGACAGGATCACAGATCAGCAGGGGGTGGGCCAGCGAGCTACCAGCGGGCAGTGGAGAGCCACCGGACGGGGCAGGGCAGCAAGCTATGGGGGGAGCAAGGGGGAGAGGGAGCGGTGAGGGGGAGCTACGGGAGGGCAGAGCAGCTGGCGGAGAGCTGTAGGAGGACAGCAGCGAGCTACTGGAGAGCTATTGGTGCACGGATTCATGCGCAGGACTAGTGAATAGCAATACAAGAACAAACTGTGTTTTGTGTACAACTCACAACTGTAAACCTACTTTTCCCCACCCCTGTATGCACCACATTTCCTTCCATCATTCATTCATCTGAACTCATTCCAAGTATCTTTTCCGACCACAACAGAAATCAATAACAGCAAGGGAAACAGGAAAACGCATAAATATGTGGAAAGTAAACAGCACATTCTTGAACAACGATTGGGTCGAATAGGAAATCAAAAGGAAATTGAAAAAAATCTCTTGAGACAGATGGAAATGCAAACACAACACAGCAAAACTGATGGGATGCAGCAAAAGCAGCTGCTAACAGAAGTTTATCCTTTCCTTCCTGCGGCTCTAATCACCCCCCGAGGCTCAGGTCCAGCTGACAGGCTGGCTTGTGCCTTGGGGTGCCCCAGGAGGGAGCAGTCTGGGTCCCCATCTCCCAGGGACAGGAAGGGGTGCTGAGGGTCCTCCCAGCAGCACCCAAGGCGGCTGCAACAGCTGCGCTGAGCTCTCTCTGCGGAGGGTCTGTGCTGTCTGCAGGGAGGGAGCCAGCCCTCTGAGTGCAGGGCCCGCCCCAGCGGGCAGGCCTGCTGCTGGTTGGCCCTGGAGCTGCACTGAGCAGCAGCCTTAGAGCCGGGAAGCAGGCAGTCCTCACCCACGAGGCTTAATGAGAGAGAGAGTCTCGGGTTTCCTGGGTGTTGAAGAGATGACTGGGATCTGCCACCTCATGCAGGGTTATAAAAACCTATCAGTGCCCACCAGTTGCTCAGTGGTTGTAGAGCATGGGCCCTTGGACTGAAGGGTCTCAGGTTTGATTCCCGGTCAAGGGCACGTACTTTGGTTGCAGGTTGGATCTCTGGACCTGGTCGGGGCTCATGTGGAAGGCAACCAACCCATGTGATGTGTCTCTTTCACCTGGATGTGTTTTCTCTTTATCTCCTTCCCTCCCTCTTACTCTGCCTTTCTTTCTCTACAAAAATCAATGGAAAAAATATCCTCAGATAATTCTCAGGGGGAAAGAGGTGAGGGGGGTGCAGGGAGAGACTGGACAAAAATCATAGACCTATGGATGAGGACAATGGGGGGGGAGGTAAGGACAGAGGATGGGGTGGGAACCAGGTGGAGGGGAGATATGGGGGGGGAAGAGGAACAGTTGTAATAATCTGAAAAATAAAGATTTATTAATATTAAAAAAATAAATTTAAAAAAATATCCTCAGGTGAGGATTCTATAAAAAGTACATATCAGCAAAATGAATGAATGAATGAATGCATACATGAATGAATGAATAAATAAATAAAATAAAGCAGCAAAGTGGAATTGGTGAATCAAACTGAAGACACTTTGAGTTCTGCTTATCTGTTGCTTCTGAGACTAACGAAGTTTTATGAGGGGAGGAAAGAACCTCCGAGGCTCTCAGTTCTGTTCTTGGCACAACACGATGCACCTACCAGGAGAGCTCCCCGGACCTCTGGCGGCGGTGCAGGTGGAGGGTGCAGGGGGCACGGGGATTTCCGGGCGACACCTGCAGCTGTGAGGAGGCGTCCAGGCGCCGTCAGACCACGGGCAGGGCGGCAGAGGATCCTTCTCATCCTGCAGGAGACCGGTGGTCCACTGATAGCCCTGCTTCCAAATTTGAATTTATCGTTTGTTTTAAATTTCTTTACCACATGGTAAGTGTCATGGGAATTTTTTTCTAAGGAGCTTCAAAGGGAAACTATAGACATTTTCTTTGTCTTTAAAAGCTAGCAAGGATCGTCATCTGAGAGAAATTATGAACATTGCAAAGCCGCTTGGGACAGAGTGGATAAATTATGCCAAAAAACAATTCCTAAGAACTTCAAAGTTGAAAACTATTTCTTCCCAAAGAAAAGAACTTCTGAAATAAAATAAATGGCGGCAATTCAGAGTAGGCATTTCTTCTGCTCTGTCAGAAGAAAAGAATATGGATAACTCTTGAATAACTATATGAATAACTCTTCTGCAGGAGGGGTCCGTAGGTTATTGATTTAAATTTATACTTTTCTAGAGACAATTGTGACAAAGTGAAGCAATATCTTGAACTGCCCCATTCAGATGGAATGAAATCATAAATAGGAATGGTTAAACATGAGCAACTTTTGTTTGGCAACTTTTTTTTTTTCAATTCTCACCCAAAGGTATGTTTTCATTGATCTAAGAGAGGAATGGAGAGAGAGAGAAACATCCATGTGAGAGACACACATTGGATTGGTTGCCTCCCACATGCACCCTGACTGGGGCCAGGGATAGAACCTGCAGAGAGCTTCAGAATGAGTCCTTGACCTGGAATCAAACCCATGACCCTTTGGTGTGTGGGTCAGTGCTCTAACCACTGAGCACCTGCCAGGGCAAACCACGTGCAACTTTTGATACTGCAATTCAGAGCATGATTTATGAAACTGAAAGTACCACTTCTGCTGTGGTTGCCTCGGCCTCACGGATCTTCTCGGCTTGCTGATTGACCAGGTCTTCACCACCCTGTTCCTTCATCTCAGCTATTACAGAGGGCGGTGCAGAAAGATTGTTTTCTATTCTTTGTGGCCTGGATTTCCCCTTTTGCTGCCCAACCATGAGGGAGGTACTGACTCTGATGGCTGCCGAGAAGGATGAATCCACAACAGTGAATACTTCCTTACTTCCTCCAGCCAAGGGAATACCCCGAATTCATTAGTTCATTCAGTCTTCAGGAAACCCCTAGAGAAGGGATTCATGCCCCATTTCTGAGTGAGGAAAACAGGGCTCAGAAAGAGTAAGTGATTTGCCCAAGATCACACAGCAAGGAAGCCTCAAACCCAGAGCCCCAGACACCAGAGCTGGACTGAGGGACACACCCTCCCCTCACTACGTTGTCTGTGAGCAAATAGATGAGGAATCTGGGGTATGGAGCCTTCTGCATTCTCGAAGATAAACATGTGCTACCACTTTAATCGCATCTCAAAGAACTTCTCATTTCATCGTGTGTTTCATGTACATTTCTGGGCGACCAGACATTCCTATAGAACTCTGAAGCTCTCTACTGAGCAGTGCCGGCTCTGGCACGCCTTCTCTGGTGCTGAGATAACATAAAGGACACATGTTACAGTGAGATACTCTGAAAACTTCCCCTGCCATTAAAAAATAAATTTCCCAGGCTAAACAAACGGTGCAATATTTATACAATGGAGGAGTACTCAACAATGAAAAGGGACACAGTACTGACTCAAGCAGCCACATAGATGAATCCCAAAAGCCTTGTACTGGGTAGAGCAAATCAGACACAAAAGAATAGATACTGGCCGAAACCAGTTTGGCTCAGTGGATAGAGCATCGACCTGCGGTCTGAAGGATCCCAGGTTCGATTCTAGTCAAGGGCATGTACCTTGGTTGCGGGCACATCCCCAGTAGAGGGCGTGCAGGAGGCAGCTGATCAATGTTTCTCTCATCGATGTTTCTGGCTCTCTATCCCTCTCCTTTCCTCTCTGTAAAAAAAAAATCAATACAATATATTTAAAAAAAAGAATAGATACTCTATGGTTTTATCTATATAGAGTTTTAGAAGAAAAATAATCCTAGTATATCAGTGTGCTAGAACGGACTGCCACAGATGGAGACGCTTAAACAACAGAAATTAATTTTTCTCACAGTTCTGGAGACTAAAAGCTCAAGTCAAGGTGTGGTCCTAGCCAGTTCAGCTCAGTGTATAGAGCATTGGCCTGCAGACTGAAGAGTCCTGGGTTCTGTTCTGGCCAAGGGCACATGTCTGGGTTATGGGCTTAATCCCCAGTGTGGGGTGTGCAGGAGGCAGATGATCAATGATTCTCTCTCATCCCTGATGTTTCTCCCTCCCTCTCTCTCCCCCCTCTTCTCTCTCTCTCTCTCTCAAATCAATAAAAATGTATTAAAAAAATATATCAAAGTGTAGCCAGGGTTGGTTCCTTCTGAGGCTGTTCTTGGCTTTAGATGGCCGTCTTCCCCCTCTGTCTTCCCTCTGTGCGCCCACATGTCTGTGCCCAGTCTCTTCTTGTAAGCGCACTGGTTAAACTTGATTAGGCCCCACCTATATGACCTCATTTTTATCTAGTTATCTCTTTAAAGGCCCCATCTCTGAACACACTCACATTCTGAGGTTGTGGGTTTGCGGCTTCAACGTGGGAATTTTGGGAGAACACGATTCAGCCCATAACATTGAGCCTATGGGAACACACCAGAACAGTGGTTGCTTCTGGGAGCAGTGGGGGATAGTGGTGGGCTGGGTCACGGTGAACTTTCTGAGGTTGATGGTAAATAGTATACAGTGACAGGCATTTGGGTTACACAAGTACAGTGGTACCTGGAGATACGAGTGCCCTAACATACGAGATTTTTGAGATATGAGCCCTCGAGCGAGTGATTTTTGCTTTGAATACGAGCAACATTTGAGATAGGAGTATTTCACGAGGATCGGCCGGCTGCACATGACCCACTAGTTTACCACGACACGAGCGTCTCATAGCTTCCCATGCCTCAAGGTTACAGAACGAATTAAACTCGTATCTCGAGGTACCCTAGTATTTGTGTTTGTCAAAGTTACTGGAATAATACACTTAAGACATATGCATTTCACTGGATGTCAATCTCACCTCCAAGAAAACCGTCCTATCTGATAAAGAGGGAATATGCTAATTGAGGGTCATGTCCTCACAAAGATGGCAGAGCCCACAGCCAATAAAGAGAAAATATGCTAATTACCAGCCATGCCCTCAAAAATGGCGGCACCCACAGCCACAAGATGGCAGCACCCAGTCCCCTCAGCCCTGCCAGGGCAGCAGGCGCGAGGCACAGCCAGGCCCACCCTCAGGCGGGTCCGGCTGCTTTGCACACCTGCCTCCAGAGTCCCCCAATCCTCTCAGCCCCCAGATGCCCAGGGCCGGCTCAAGGCACAGACAAGCCTCAGATGTTGGCTGCTCAGCTGCCCAGGGACGCCCAAGGCTCAGGTAACCAGGGCCGGCTAAGGATTGCGCTGCTGGCAGTGGCAGCTGCAGAGATGTTATGGGGCATCACCTTCCCGTGATCACTGAGGTTGCCTCCTGCCCCTGAGGTCTCCTAGACTGTGAGAGGGGATAGGCTGGGCTGAGGGACCCCTCTCCAGTGCATGAATTGTCATGCACTGGGCCTCTTAGTAAACAAATATTAATGATACGCTCTAGTTAATGATATGCTCGCATAGTGTCTAGGGGTAAAGAGTAGTGATGTCTGAAAATTGCTTTTGATTTTTTACAGAGAGGAAGGGAGAGGGACAGAAAGTCAGAAACATCGATGAGAGACATCGACCAGCTGCCTCCTGCACGCCCCCTACTGGAGATGTGCCCACAACCAAGGTACGTGCCCTTGACCGGAATCGAACCCAGGACCCTCTAGTTCACAGACCAACGCTCTATCCACTGAGCCAAACCAGTTTCGGCTGAAAATTGCTTTTGAATTGATTAATGTGTAACTAGATGGATAGATACAGCAGCATGTTCACAATTGCCGAGTCCAGGAGGTGGGTTTATGTGGGTGAGTATTCACTGTATAATTCTTTCAACTTTTTTGGTATGTTTGAAAATTTTCATCACAAAATGTTGGGGGGGAAATATTTTTAAAAATAAAATTTCCGCTTAAAAATGTTAGCCAGACATTTCTCACAAAGTCTCCTTGATTGCGAGATCAACGCTCAGTCAAGGAGGGAATGAGCAGGACTCCTGCCAAGTCACTGGTGGGCCAGCGCCCACAGTGTTGAGCCCCAGGAGCCTGTGTCCAGGGAGGACGGCGATGCAGGGAGAGGCCTGCGGGTGGGAGGGAGTTCCGGGGACCAGCTGAGGTGTGCAGGCTCAGGGTCAGAGGAAGCTGAGGTGCACTGTGGTTTGGAATCCAGGGCAGTCTATGATCTGTGTCCTTAAGCCATGACGACTCCATGTGGGCTCGGTGAAAGTGCTGGGGTGGACATGCGAACGATACGGAGTTGGCAGCGCGTAGTAGGCACACAAGTACTGGATTTAAAGAGACTGGACAGGGGCCTTCCCAGGCCGTAATCCTCAGGAGACAGCGGAGTCAGTTGCCTGTGCGGCGGGGGAGTCGGCCTCTGCCTCTGCCAGGCCCACCTCTGGCCTGGCCTGCGATGCCTTGAGGAATGGGCCCCGGAGGCTGCTGGGTCTCTGGGTTCCTGGACAGCCAGGGCGAGGGCGCCTTGCCACATTTTTAGGAGAGAGCACATCCAAAACAATTTCTTTTTCTAAAAACTCGGCGCTAACAGGTTCCAGATGTCCGTTTGTTATATAATGGGGTTTGTTTTAATAGCGTCAACTTCCAGATGTGCAGCCTGGAATCAAGAAGCCCATTGGCCCCCTGGGGACCTGGCGAGCCAAGCCCAGAGCTGCCCGGGAGAGAGCAGACGGACATGCGGCACCAGGCCCCGGACAGGAGCCGGCGACGGTGCCCGCCCGCTGCCCACGGGGCCGCTCACCTGCCCGGCAGCGATCCCTTGGCTGCGAGCGGAGGAGGGTGTCCGGGCTCCTGCAGCTCAGTCCTGACTCTGAGCAGGGCTCCCGTGGACAGTCACAGGAAGACAGCCCAAGGGGCGGGTGCTTGGGAATCAGGCTGCACCAGCGCTGCCCATGACCTTGGTTAAGTCTCTCAGCCTTGCCAGTCCTCACTGTCCTAGGAGGTAAAGGGGACTGACACCACGCTATCCCTGCGGGTCCCTGTGAGAGGGAAGCAAGGTGAGAGGCACAGAGGAGGATGGGGAAGTCTTGGGTCTTTCCCCTTGGTCCCTGGAAGGACAATCCCTTGCAAACCATCACCCCCCCAAGGCCTCTCCCCAAAACAGGAGCCCGTGGGCGCCACCGGAGACCCTTCCCCTGGACGCTGGAAGGGAGCCTTGGTGCAGCACTCGGCACCCCCACGCCCAGCACTTGTCCCTGCAGCTGCCACAGACAGAACCTTCTTCCCTGGCCGGGCCCAAGGCAGAGTCTGGGGGACCCCCAGCTGGTGGGGGCTCCGCTCTCTGCAGCCTCGCCTGAGTGCGTCCACTGTGGGCCCTCAGGTGCGGGAGGCAGTGACCAGCCTCCCGGTCCTCTTCCTCTCCGCTGGCGGCAGCTACAACATCCGGTGGATTCAGATGACGTACCCTAGGAGGGATCGCAGGTCCGAGTGAGAAAGAGCCCAGAACCGAAGTGTAACCACAGGAGACAGACACACTCTTTCCACGCCAGGAACGCTGCTATGGAAAGAAAGATGACCATCCCAAACGAATGCGTGGAAACAATGCAATTCCAGCAAACTCCCAACCGAACTGGGCGGCGGCGGGGAGGGGGAGACGATATAAAAGTGACATGAAAAGTAAGCGTAGAGTAGTCACTGTAAGGGACTCAATGGTTGTTCCCCCACCCCGCCCCCTCAGTTCCTATACTGAAGTTCTATTTTTAAAAAATGTTTTTATTGATTTTTTTACAGAGAGGAAGGGAGAGGGATAGAAGGGTAGAAACATCGATGAGAGAGAAACATCAATCAGCCGCCTCCTGCATGCCCCTACGGGGGATGTGCCCACAACCAAGGTTGGAACCTGGGACCCTTGAGTTTGCAAGCCAACGCTCTATCCACTGAGCCAAACCCGTCTCGGCTTTAGGTCAATATGTGAACTAGAGATTTTGGTTCCTTTGGGTTTCCTCCTTTGCACATCTTGGTATTTAAGAGAAACCTAACAGGTGTTGTAACACCAATAACAGGAGGACATGTAACACCCTGTTGATGGTTATCTTGGGAGCTGGGTCCCGGGCAGACTTCTCACCTTCCGCGCCATCTATTTTCACGACGTTTGGACTGCTTCTCATCCTCCCCTTCTCTCTTTGATTCCAGGTATGACTTTAAAAAAAAAAAAAGAGGAGGAATGAATTTTGAACAAAATAAACAAACGAGTGCAGAAATGATGGATTACTCAACAAATAGTTCTGGACAACTGGCTAACAATTTGGAAAAAATAAAGTTAGATTCCTACCTTATACCATAATAACCTCATATGGCTTTAAGATTTCGATGTTAGAAGGAAAACCATGGAAGAATCCTGAAATGTACCCTGGCCGGTGGTTCAGTTGGTTGAAGGGTTGTCCAGCATACCAAAAAAGATTTCGGGTTCGATTCTCAGTCAGGACACACACGTGCCTAGTTTGCATGTTCGATTCCCGGTTCGGCGCATGTGGGTGGCGACCAATTGATGGTTCTTCCTCACATCCATGTTTCTCTCTCTCTCTCAAATTAATAAATGTATCCTTGAGTGATGATTTAAAAAAAGAATCCTGAAACATATACAATTCTAGGTAGGCAATGATTTCCTAGGTATTTTGTTATCCAATCTATGCATCAGCACAGATGGATAGATTTGATAACAAAATACCTAGTAACCCCCTTTCCATAAAAGCAAACTAGAATAAAGGTCAAACTGGAAAAAAAAAAAAAAGACAGATAAGAGTCCTAGGTAACAAAGAATGAAGAATTTCAATATAAAAAGAACTTTTACAAAAACTCCTGCCACTTATTTCTTTTCAAAGCCAAGAATAGAGGGAACCACACGGAGCCCTGAGTTTCCTAGCGCAGCTGAGGTTGGGGGCGGGGCTGTCCAGAGGGTTCAGAATGGAGTGGAGAGCGCATGGGGCGGTGCCAGGGCCGGGCGGGGTGCCCTCCCTGTGGCAGGGGTTCCCCAGTCTCCCTGGCCTCCACAGCCCTCTCTGGTGCCAGCTTCCCCGGTCCAACCTGACACACGCCCTCTGGGCACATCTAACATTTCCCCGTTCCTTCACACACACCGGGTACTTCCCGTCCCTGTGACTTTGCAAACGCTGGTCTCTCTGCTTGGCTCACTCTCGTTACCAGAAAAAAGATCCAAGGGCTCCTTGAAGCCTCAGCTCAAATGTCTCCTGTTCTGCAAAACCGTCTCTATCCACCCAGCCCTCCCGGAAGTCCCCTCAGGCTCCCGCAGCGCCTGCCCATCCTTCTCCCACCCCGTTGCTTACCTGGTCCTCCCTACGGACGGGGCCTGGGTGGGCTCCCGGTCCCACTCCAGGTCTGGCATGGGGCCGGTGTTAATCAGTTCTGCATGGAACAAGTGAATTGCCTCGTGATTGGCAGAGCTGGGCACTTGAAATGGCACTCCCCATGTCGGCTGGTTTTGAGCTTCAGGGTCAATCAAGTTACTTGTATTTTCCGGCGGATAAGATGACTTTTTAACCCAGGAAAATCTTCTCAAAAGTTGGGGGTGTCATCTTATAGGGCAGGTATATCCCAAACTCTATATTTTAACCAGAAAAGTTAGGGGTCGCCTTATACGCCGGAAAATACAGTTATTTCCTAAAGCCGTATGATTTCATTCTCTATTGGACATGGGTTATTTGACTATTGTGTAATGAGAAATACATGAGAGAGAGGTGCCCAGTTACAGTATGAATAAAAGTAGCAGAAAGAAACGCACCGAGGGGCAGCGGTATGTGAACACGCTTGCACTACGGAGACCAACAAGCATAGCCTCAGACCCGGCTCTGTGCCAGCACACCTTGCCCTTGAGATGCCCACCGCCGTCTCTGGGGAGAAAGAGCTACGACGGTGGCATTCCCAGGGTTGGGCTGACACAGAGGAGGAGGGGATGCGCCTGCCGTAGGATCAGAGCTCTTGGGGCAGACGTGGGGGACCGGGTGCTGCACAGCCCGGGGGGTGAGCCCAGCGGCTCCCTCCCAGGCAGGGGTTTGTCTCCTCGTCCACCCCCGACTGCCCAGCATCTGGAAAAGCCCTGGTGCACCACCGGCCTTCAGAGGACATTTGTTCACTGAGTGAGTGGAATGAGCCGGGCACAGCGCCCGGACCAGGGGCTGGAGCCACCTCGGAGGGGTCTCCCCAGGCTGAACATGCCTGAGGTAGAAAGTGGGGCTGTTCTCCCCAGAGGTTGGGCTTCTAGAGGACCTCGGTCTGAGGGAGCAGAGGCCGGGGCAGAGGAGGAGGGGCAGGTGTCTCCAGGGTGATGAGGACCGCTTCTCATCCTCCCCTTCTCTCAGAGGGCACCGGGCATCAGTGGGGCCGAGGCAAGGACCATAAGGTGGGGGTAAGGGAGGGGGGAGCCAGAGCAGGAAGCCACGGGGCTGACCTGCCTCCCCCATCTCCCCTACCCCCAGCAGGTTGCTAGCAGCCAGGCCCAGAGGCAATGCTTGCAGAGAAAGAGAGAGAAAGAGAGAGAGAGAGAGAGAGAGAGAGAGAGAGAGAGAGAGAGAGAGAGAGAGGTTGCTATGCCCCGTGGGCTCAATAATGAGGATGTGCCTCTGGGCAGTGAGAACTATATAACAAGGACTCGAATTTGAGGCTCAAAAAGACCAGGTCCGTTCTCAAGGTCGCCCGCTAGGGAAGGACAGAGCCAAGACTCAATTTCACATCTTCCTAGTTCCAGAGACTGACCTTTTCACTCTGCTAAAAACAGCAAGGCCCTGGCACCAGACAGGCGTGGTGCTGGGGCCAGAGCCAGCCTCAGTCTGGGTCAATGCAGCACCGGGGCTGGGGTCAGTCTGAGGTCAGGGCCAGACCAGGGCTGGGGGTAGAGTGGCCAGGCCTGAGAGGAACCGTCTTTCTGGGCTCCGTGGAGGCAGGCAGGGTCGGTGTCCCAAGGGTGGTGGCAGGGTCTGCCAGAGCCCAGCTCCCTCTCCTGTATCCCCGGCCTCGCCTGACCTTCCTCCCATGGGTGAGGAGCTGGCCTGGCCCTTATCCTGGAGGAGGCTGCAGCTGCTCCCGCAGCCCGGTCCCCGCAGACAAAGGCGCTTTCTTTCCCAGGACGAGGTCTCCAGTGCATACTGCCCTGGATCCGAGAGCTCCTATGAAGCAAGCGGTTCCCTCCCAGGGTGTGTGGTGTGTGTGTGTGTGTGTGAACTGGGTCCCAGGGAGCTGGGTCATGGGGCAGTCAAGCCCTCTCCCTGCCCACTGCCTGGGCGTGGCCTAGCATTTCTCAGTCTGCATCCTTTGCACACATCTGTGGGGGTGTGTGCATGTACGTGCGTGTTTCTGTGGGCCTGTATGTGTGAGCATATTTGAGCATGTCTCTGCAGGGGCGTGGGTGACCGCCTAGATGGATGGATGTTGCAGGGCACACCAGCACACGCCTACACGTTTGTACACCTATGTACCTATGTAGCTATCTCTGAATCCAAGTGCTTCTGGGCGGGCGGGTATGTCCCACGTGTGTGTCTGCCTGAGGTCCCGTGCCCTCTGGCCGCGCCTCCCCGTCCTCCGCGCCGCTGGCTGCGGCCCCCGGTGGTTGTCCCTTTCTGCCTGAGTCCCACCCCCGCCTCTGCATCTGTCTGGGAACAACCTGGCCCCGCTCAGCTCTGGGAGGAAGACAGGTTTGTACAGCTTGGCTTGGCCCATACACTTTCCAAAAGTTCCTGGCTGCCTGCCGAACGCTGCAAAAAAGACTTGCGGGGAACAGTCTAACCGGAGGGAGGGGACCCTGTCTAGGGGGCTCAGGACCCCCGTTCCCAGCCCCAAGATGAAATGGGAACATCAGTCCCTGGAACCTCACCAGCGAAAGGCCCTGTGCCCTGAGGCTGAGCTCCATTTGAGGACCCTCCACCCCGGAGGAGGGGACACAGCATCTCGGGGCCTCATGTCCAGAGTGGCCGAGCTGGGAGCCACTGAGCACAAAGAAGGTGAGGCCCAGAGCGGTGCTTCAGGCTGAGCCCCTTCCCAGAACCCTGCTGCCCCGGCCCTGGTGACCTTCTGGGGACAGGCTGGGTGTGCCCGGCCAGGGTGCTGCTACCAGTGCCACCACCTCACAGGAGGCGCTCCGTCTACACAGAGCCCAGAGACGCCACATCAGAAAGGTAGTGTCTGAGCAGCACCGATGTCACATGGCGGGTTCTGTCCGGCACCCACCTGACCTGGGATTCGGGGGCCCTCTGGCTGGTTTCTCCCAGCCCCTTCCGCACCCCTGATCTGAAGCACAAGGGTGGGGGCATCCCGCACTGCTCTCCCCTGGTATCTGCCCCGCCCCCCGACACCCCCGTAAAGGCACAGGGATCTTGCAGGTGCCCCAGGCTGTTGGAAGGAGGGCTGTCCAATGGGGTGAGGGCTGATCCGAGTGAGGCTCAGGGCCCAGGTGGCAGCCACTCACACTGGCCTGTCCACAGGACCCGGGCGCTGCTGCTGCTGGAGGTGCCACCGCCACTGAGGAGTGGCTGCCGGAGTCGAACAGGCTGCGCCCAGGAGGCTGGCTGCTTCCGTCCCCGTGCCTCCGCCAGCCGCCCCCTCTCCGTCTCCCTCCAGGAATCCTTTCCTCGCCGGGGAGGGAGGTGCTGGAAAGCGTTGCTCTTACCTGGCGCGTGTGTCCAGGCCAGGGGCTTCTCTGGAAACTCAAAAGCCAGCAAGGAAACCTAGCCTCTTTCCAGGGCCAGCTGTCCCCGAGAACGAGCGGAGACTGGCTGCCGCAGCACCGAGGGGAGGGGGAGCCCGAGGTGCAAGGAACAACCGGAAACCAAAACACACGCGGCCAGGCACCCGGCAGTCTGGGCCACCACGGTGCCTCCCAAGACAGCGTCACTTGACTGGTTGTTTAATCTCCTTGAACCCCTGCTCCTTGGAGAGGCCGGATGGCCGGGCCGGTGGGGCCTGGCCGTGGACCGTGGTTCCTGACCCTTGGGCCTGTTTTGGGCGCTGGGTTGTGCACAGACAGTGCTGTTGGAGGGGCTCCGAACCCTCCTGTGCCCACCCCGCCTTGCCCCCAGTCCAGGGGAGATGCCGCCCCACCCCTCCCTGAATGGGATGCTAGTGATCTCTAATTGCCCGGGGGACTGGAAGGAAGTGGCTGCAGGGACCTAGCTGGCGAGAGCACCCACTCCCCTGGCCCGCCGTCCAACTGTCTCTCACGCGCACACCCACAGGGGGAGCACCGGAATGGAGGGCTCTGTTCCTTACAGACACACACCCTGCTTCCCGATGGGGAAAGCCTACAAGGGGCCGGGCTGGGCCGTCTCCGCAGGCCCCTCCAGTCCACTCGACAGGCCTGCGTGTCCCCTAGCCCCCGCCGCAGGCACTCACCCGGCCTTGGCAGCCCCTCCGGTCTGGCTCCTCACCGGGCTGGAAAGTTTGGGATCTGTGAATGGAAAAGCCTGGGTCAGAGCTGGAGTGGGGACGGGGCGGAAGGGGGCTGGGTGGGAGCAGAGCCTTGAGTTTTCCTGGTCTGGCCTCCCCTTGGTCTGAGCCAGGAAAAAGGCTAAATACCTCCGCAGCCCCGCTGGGCCTGGCCCCTCGGGTCCCGCCCTCCTCCCCCACGGCACCTGCAGAGGGGCCCTCGGTGTGAGCCGCACACTGGAAGGCCCCCGAGGATTTTCAGGGACCCCGAAGGTGCGGGGACCGAGCTGGGTAAGGCCCAGGCATCATCCTGAGGGGGCGGTACCACGGATTGGAGTAATGCTGGCAAGTACTCAGCTTTGCCCCACGTCGGACTGACACACCTTTCGGGACACCCGCTCCGGGGTGGAGCACTCACCCCTCGGGGTTGCCTACTGCCAGCATCGAACCCAACTGAACCCCTGAGCTTGTCCTAGGGTTCTGCTGCTGAGAGCCGGCTGAACACCCAGAGGGGGACGAGGCCCTGGGAATGCAAGCTGACTCTGTATTCTCAGGTCGCCTGCTGGTTGTACCAGGAGCCACGGACCACAGCTCTCCAATTACAGTGGTACCTCCAGATACGAGTTTAATTCGTTCCGTAACCTTGAGGTGTGGGAAACTATGAGACGCTCGAGTCTTGGTAAACTGGTGGGTCGTGTGCAGCCAGCCGATTGCGCGATTATTCCTCTCTCAAATGTTGCTCGTATTTCAAAGCAAAAATCGCTTGCTCGACGGCTTGTATCTCAAAAATCTCGTATGTTAGGGCACTTGTATCTCGAGGTACCACTGTACTCAGGTAGCAAATGTGTGCTCTGTGCACTAAATCCAACCTGAAGGCAGATATGTGTCTGTTCAGAGGGTTTTTTGAAAATCTGAATTTATCAAACACATTTAAAAATCAAGGGATTTTGTATAAATATTTGACTTTCTATCTTCTGTTGGAAAAAAAAAAATCAGAGTGTCAGGCAACACAGATCCCACAGTCCTGAGAGGCACCAGCTGGCTGTGGCTGACAGCAGCTGCCCCTTTTAGCCAGGGCACCCTTCCTAGTGCCTTACATCTGGCCCACATCACTCATGTATGTCACTTGCCTGCCTCACCTGGTATGTGTGCGCGTTTATAAACACTGCTATACATGGAGAAGAGGGCCCAGAGCCACTGAGGTGTGCCTCGAGGGACACAGACCCGTCTCCTTGTTTCCGTGGGGTCCGGCCATTCAGGCAGAGACAAAATCCCGCAGCTCTGCACTCTGCCCATCACCATAAAAACCAGCTGTAGCTGCTCTCTTCATCCACCCAACAGTGGCCACAAAAGGGGGTGGAGGCAAGTCTGGCTTGACGTGTCCTTAGTAAACACGTGGCACAATCTTTTAAAAAATCATCCCTAGCCGAAACCGGTTTGGCTCGGTGGATAGAGCGTCGGCCTGTGGACTGAAAGGACCCACGTTCGATTCCGGTCAAGGGCATGTATCCTGGTTGTGGGCACATCCCTTATAGGGGGCGTGCAGGAAGCAGCTGTTCGATGTCTCTCTCATCGATGTTTCTAACTCTATCTCTCACCCTTCCTCTCTGTAAAAAAAAATCAATAAAATATATTTTAAAAAATAAAAATAAAAATTATCCCTACAATTTCATCCACAAGGGTTGATGTCAAATTCACGAGGCCGCAGCCAGCTGCATCGCCCGGCCTCCTTTCCTGAGAATGGTGGCACTTCTCCCACACCTCCGCCCTCACCCACAACGGCTCAGAGGCCGACACCAGCTCCACCCGCTGCCCTTGCTCCCTGCGTGGTCCACGCCGGCTGCGTGAGACCCGAGTGCAACCCATCCAATGACGGGTGCTGAGTCAGTAGCAGGTAACGTCTAGACTTCAGGGTCCCTGGGTTGGTCATTCTCCCAGCCAGACTCTGACGTGCCTGACAGGGTGGTGTCTGCTCTGTCTCCCGAGACAGCAGGGGAGACTTAAAGTCCTCGGGCCGTGTCCAAGGGCTCAGTGCCTTTGGGAGGCCATGGCTTGGGCCTGATGGTGTGCCTGCTGCCCTCACTACCGGAGTGACACAGGGTAAGATGGGAACTCACGTTTTCCTGTAGACTTGGCCCCAGCGGCTCTTTCCTGTCTTCCTTTGAACTCTGCTTCCAGGATGTGGCTGCCTGTCAGCCTGGGCCGAGCTCCCCCACCTGGGGCCTTCCCGTTGCCCGAGCTCCAGGTGGGAAGGTGACCAGGATCTGCTTCTCCTCCAGCCCGTTTCCTGGGCGCCCTCCCTTCCGCTCCGATGCAGGTAAGCGGCCCACAGCCACTGACTGACGGTTCCGCCTCCTGGTCCTTAAACCCACATCCTGCATCTCCTTCTGCCTGTGTCCCCCTCCCCTTTCTGGGTCTTCTCACTAAAAACGACCTCTTCTCTCTCATCAGCGGCTTCACACCTGTCCTCTGGCTCCTGTTCTTAATCCCAAACAGGATGTGGTGTGGAGAGAGAGAGGGCAGCTCAGGTTCTCCTCCCAGGTGAAAGGATGCCCTTGGGTCTGGGGGGGCCCACGGAGGAAATCCCACACCCAGGGCTCCCCTAACGTTTATTTTACCTTAAGAGTAGATGCCACTCAGATCCCAGTGTCTGGTCCATATTTTCTACAAAACCACGTTAGAGTTAATATAAAAATGCTTCAATAACTTCGTTTTTTTTTACTGAATCTCTGAAGAAAATTGATGCTGTAAAACAGGGGTCGGCCAACTTTTCCCGTAAAGGGCAGAGAGCAAACCTCTTCGGCTTTGCAGGCCGCGTGTTTCTGCGATGATTCAGCTCCGTGGCTGAGGTGTGAAAGCAGCCACACGGTATGTACAGGAGTGTGCGGGCTGCGCTCCAGTAAACCTCTGCTCCTGATCTCTGAAATGTAATTTGGCACGACACGCACCTGTCAGCAAGTGTTATTCTTCGGATTTTTCCGTTATTTGAAACTGCGAAGTCCATTTGTGGCTGGCGGGCTGCACCAAGGCTGGTGCCGGGCCGTGCCCTGCCCCCACCGCCCTAGGAAGACAGTGCTGGGCCTGAGCTCTGGGGTAGCGGACCCCCTCTAAATTGTGGTTCTTCTGTTCCTGAACTGTGCCCCTGAAGGCAGTGACAGCCTGCCTGAGTGTTGTCCTCACCTGAAAACACGTCCTGGGATGAGCGCATGTCTGGCCAGGCTGGCAGGGAGCAGCAGAGAGGACACCTAGAGGCAGTGAGGGGCCTGGTGCTGCCTCCTCCCAGCGGCTCCTGCAGTGCCCAGCGCTGTGGGTGGGCGATCCGTGAACACCCCCAGGACGACAGGTGAGCAGCTTTCACACCAGAGGGCTGAGTCAGCGCTCTCCCAGTTGGAATTCCAGGTCCTGCTTCTGGGTGTGAGGACTCACACCTGCCGGAGGTTAGGCTCTGCCTTCAGAGAGGACCTACGGTCAGGGAGGCTCATCCCACATCATTTGCCATTTGCCTCTCTTATCCTTACCCTTTCCCCAGGCCCTTCTAGCTGAGCAGTGACCCCCACCCCCTAAGCCTTCTTTTCCACCTTCTGGACCGGCCTCTCCCATGGCCCCTTGGACCTGGATGGATGAGACCGGACACAGAGAATATCCCTGGCTCGCAGAGCAGGATGGGAAGGAAATACCATCTCCATGGGTCCCTGCTCCTCTGCTGAGGCGCTGGCAGCCGTTGCTCAGGGGCAGCGTGGCCCGAACAGCCCCTCTCTCCTTGCTCATCACTCCATGACCGCTATTTTATGAAGCTGCACCTAGAGGGCCAGCCAGCCCCAGGCCTCAGGCTAGCTGCCCATCCTGACTCCCCTACTGGTCGGTCGATTTATGGCTCTGAAACCAGTTTTTCCGAGTCCCCAAATCCCAGCTGAGTCCCCATGTACCAGCTGGGTGCCTGGGGAAGCTATTTAGCCTCTCTGGGCCTCAGTTCTCTCCTCTGTAAAATGGGGATGACCTCGTAGAGTAACTGTGGAGATGAAGAACATGGCCACGGAGCGCCGAGAACAAGCCCCACGAGAGGAAGTGCCTAGTAAAGGTGTTACTACATTGAATAAGAAAGCAACTGCAAGAATTTAAATCCCACGCCCTGACTGGTTTGGCTCAATGGATAGAGCGTCGGCCTGTGGATTGAGAGGTCCCAGGTTCGATTCCCGTCAAGGGCATTACCTTGGTTGCAGGCAGATCTCCAGTAGGTGTGTAGGAGGCAGCTGATCAATGTTTCTCTCTCATCGATGTTTGTAACTCTATCCCTCTCCCTTCCTCTCTGTAAAAAATCAATAAAATATATACTTAATAAGAAAAAAGAATTTAAGTCTCAGATAAAATGTTTTGAGTAAAATTATGTAGCGAACATTGCATGAATATACTTATACAAAAAAAAAACACAGTTTATGTAAAATTCAAATATAACTAGGTGTCATTTCCTCCCGACTCCCCCTAATCTGGCAACTCTACACTGAGGGGGCTTCACAGACTCGGGGCCGCCTCCCTGTTCCCATCCCTGAGTTCAGGACTCATATGCAAAGGCCCCTCCATGCTTTGGGTCCAATCCCAAACCCACTCTGTGCTTGCCTTGAGGCTAGAGCAAGATCTTCCTTCTTAACTTTCTTCCTAGGACATTTGATTACCTTATCTTTCCAGGGGACTGGTAATCCTCCCCCTGCACACACCCCCAGCTACTCCAAAGGAGCAAAGATATGCAAATCAAATATATCAAGCACAATTTTAAGACCTGGCATTGATCATTTCAATCAACCCCACAACCACCGCAAGTTATAATGACCCCTGTTCTATCTGATGAGGAAACTGAGGCTTGTGGAAGGTGGGGGCGTTGCTCCTGCCTCCCTCGGGGAAGCCATGTGTCTTCCCAGGTTACCACTGCCCTCTCCTCTCCTCCCCACTCTCCCCTCCCTCTGTCCTCCAGGCCTGGCCTAGGGCTGAGCCACAGTGCAGACAAAAGGACCAACCGCTTGATTCCCCATCATGCTCTGGTCTTGATGCCCAAACTGAGCTCATGAACACCCTCCTTGTAGGAGCCAGGACCTAATTTCTCCCTTTCCCTCCGTTCCTCTCTTCGCCCAGAGATACTGGCCCAGTTTGGAAAATGAGGCCCATGGGCTGCACAAGCTGTGTACCGAGGTCCTGCCCTCATGCCTCTGCACCTGGGACTGGGTCCTGAGAAGCCAGGCGTCAGCCTCTGGGCTGGGTGAATCCTCCACTGATGACCCGAGCAAGATCCTTCTGTGACTTGCAGACCAGACCAATGAACAGTAATTCTTGCAAGAAACCGTTTTAAGAAATTTGGTGTAAATGAACCAAGCATAGTTTCCCAGAGGGTGTGATCTGACCGTTCCGCTTTTCCCAGCCTCAACTTTTCTGAGTGCACTTTGGTTGGATCTGGTTTCTGGGGCTGAGGGGTCCCAGACTATCATAAAGGCTAGCACTCCAGCCTTGGCTGTGGGACTGAGGGTTTAGCCCCAGCTGTTCTCCGTCACTGATGAGGTAGCTTTGCAGCCTTCCGTTGGCTCTCATTAGGCTAACAGATGGATGCCAGTGTCTACCCAGCAACCAAGATACTATGAGGACAAAGGAGGCCGCTTATGGCAAACACACACAAAACACTAAAACACAGGCCCAATGTACTGCCCTTGACCAAGGAGGCATCTACTGGGGCAGGCTTTGAGGTCACAAATGAAACCAAGACCCTTTCCTACTTACTCTGCATAAATCATCCCTCACCCTGGCCATGTGGCTCAGTAAGTTGGAGCTTGGTCTCATATACCAAAAGGTTGCGGGTTTGATCCCTGGTTGGGGCATGTATGGGAGGCAACTAATAATCAATAAACATCTTGGGTGAGGATTAAAAAAAGAATTATTCCTCTACCCAGAGCTTCCCAAGTCTCAACTGAAGGTCTACAAAGCCTATAGTAAATCCTTACTTTATTTTTATTAAATATATTTTATTGATTTTTTTTTTACAGAGATGAAGTGAGAGGGTTAGAAACATTGATCAGAGACAGAGAGACATCAATTAGCTCACTCCTGCATGCCCCCTACTGGGGATGTGCCCGCAACCAAGGTACATGCCCTTAACCAGAATCAAACCTGGGACCTTTCAGTCCGCAGGCCAATACTCTATCCACTGAGCCAAACCGATTTCGGCAGTAAATCCTTACTTTAAATGTGGTAGAACTATAAAGCCTTATAGAACCAGAGATCTGGTGCATGAGATTTGTGCACTTGGGGAGCATGGGGGCGGGTCCTCAGCCCAGCCTGTGCCCTCTTGCAGTCCAGGAGCCCTCGGGGGGATGTCTGACTGATGGCTTAGGGGAGCGGGCCTAAGTCGTCAGTCGTACATCCTCAGTGCTGCCGCAGAGGCTCCCACCACCATCGCTGTGCTCGCCAGCCGTGAGTCTGGCTGCTGGGCTTCTGGCTGAGCAGTGCTCCCCCGGTGGGAGCGCACTAACCATTAGAGGGCAGCTCCTGTGTTGAGCATCTGCCCCTTGTGGTCAGTGCATGTATAGCGACCAGTTCTGCTGTTTGGTCAACTTGCATATTACCCTTTTATTAAATAGGATGTCCCACCATCCTCCAGGCTAGTCATCCACCACCAATTGGTACTCAGTGGGGTCCCAGCAAGGAAGAGGGAGGTCATCTCTTTTCTGTCTCACGGAGACGTCAGCATTTCCGGCCAGCCTTGTGGACAATTCCTGACAGGCTTTCTGGGGCCCGAGAAGTGATGCTTTCCAAAACGAAGGACTCTGAAATTCTCAATAAGCCTGAGAACTTCAGCTACTGAGGCATCCCTGAGTTTTACGGACCTGCTCCAACCCACAGGTCTAGTTGCAGATGTGCAGTCTGAGGTGGGACTTCGGGAAAGGCTCTCAGCAATGTGCGCCACTGAGGCGTTCAGGCCCCGAGTCCCAGAAGCTGTGCCATGGCGTCTCTTTTAATCAGGTGCTCTGGCAGGTCGAATGGCAGGTCAAGTCAACCCTCCTGAGTAAATATTTAACAAGCCCAAACAGGGTGCACCCAAGACAGACCGAATTTCCGTGTGCAGATGATTCCTTCAGGAAGTACCCAGGCAGCAAGAGACACCCAAGTGCCACTGAAGTCCTCACATACAAATTTGACTTCTCAACTTTTTTTTTTTTTTTAAATCCAGCATCAAGACCACAGACAATTTATTATGTAAGACATGGGGTGAGGAACGATCAAGGGAATTTATGGCTGTGACATAGAATTGGATGAAAAGGCTCAAGTTGGCCGAAGAAAGTTTAAATTTGGCTTTTGCTCTTGATAACGTCAAAATAATAAGAAGCACTTATGCCTTACAGAGAAAATAATCCACAAAGTGTCATTTTCATTTTGCAAACAGGGACACAATAGCAGTCAGATATCAGCCTAAACGCCAGGAGAGCTAACATACAGGCTCGGGAAGCGGTAACAAGGGGTTTCGCATGCTGGTGGGTTTCAAAAGCAAATCCATAGTGAACCCTGTGACCTACTGGCGGTTCTCAGTGGAACCTGGGGAAGCAGCTTTTCCGTACAAAACAAGGACGACGATGACGACGAGGACGACGACGAGGAGCCCAGGCTCTGCTGGATGTCTATAATACTCATTTGCAGTAAGGCTTTCAAGATACAGGAATTTTTATAGCATTTGTATTTTAAGGATTTAGGGCAAATACATTTTTTTTTCTACTTGATAAAAAGAAAATTAGTACTTAAAAGGTTCAAAAATATATTGATTGAGTGATTTTTTTTTTACATAAATAAATTATATTGATTTTCAGGATTTAACAGCTGAAAAAACCCTTTCTGCTTCCACTGGAGGCAAAACTGAACAAAATGTTAGTTAAATAGAGAGAGCAGCATTTCTAAGAAATCTGTTGTCAGCATTACAGACCATCTATGCTACAAAGATGTCATTAAATAGGATCTGTTCCATTACTGGG